>JAEIGD010000006.1:5287500-5510519 GCA_018903425.1 Zaprionus nigranus
TGGGAAAAAAACTGCAAGCGACTGCGGCTGAAATGGCTCCCACTACCTCTCTCTGTCTCTATCCCTTCTCTTTCTCTCTTATGGCTCCCAGTGAGTTGCTACTGCTGCTGCTGCTGCTCTGTCGCTGCCGCAGTTGCTGTTATTGTTGTTGCTGACTTCGCCAGTGTCATGATCGTGCAAAGAGAGCGACGAGTTGGCGCTCATGCACACATGCAGACATCCACACATGCATACATTAACAAATGCACACATTCTTGCCTGCACTGTGGAGTAGAGCTGAAAGTTAAATCGATTCTCGAATCGATTAATCGATATTTTCCATTTTCTCTGATGCATCGATTTAATTTTTGAGAATCAATTAAATCGAAAATTTGAAAATAGTACTAAATTACTACAACTTAACAAGTAAACATGTCTAGTGCTGGTATAAAATTTGGTTAAGGTTAAATATGTGCCCTCATCACGTATTTTTTATAAATTTTTTATTATAAATTTAGGTGAAAGAATTAAGTCTCGGACTCTTCTAGTTTTTTATTTTTTATTTATTTTTTTAGCAGCTGAGACATTTTAACTTGACATGCCGTGCGCCAAGGCAACAATTTTAATCAAAAGGCTTAAGACATCTTTAAATAATTATTAAGAAGCCGAAAAGTATGCAACATGTTTTGCTAGGCTGCTTGAGATTTTGCAAAGATTTTCGTGGCGAAGTCAAAATACACCAGGCGAACAGCAACAGCAGCAGGCAAAAAATAATTGAGAGTAAGTAGATCAAAGAGAGCGCAAGGAGAGTGGATTAGAAGATGCGCAATTCTGCTCTCTTTGTTTTCAACCAATCAACAGTTCACACTGTCTTTGCTTTCATCGAGTTTGACACGTGACACCTGCTCCCTCTCTGCGCTCGTCCTCTCTCACTCCCTCTCTCTTTCGTCTGTTCACTTAGTGCTGCCCGTCTGCTGTTTTCTCTGTTCGCCTGGTGTAATTTATTGTGCTGCACCCAACAAAACAAGCGAGGCTGCCTTCGTTTGCCCTCTCTCACTATGTGCACTTCGTTTGTCTTTCTCTGAGCTCCTCTTTCCAATAAACCTATAACTAGTATTAATATTGTTTATCTAATTTATTATTTTATTTATTTTGTATTATTTTATTTATTTGGCTTTTTTCAAAGTCCAATTGCGGCACAAACTTAAAAACAGCGGGTAGGGTGAAATTTATCTCTTATTTTATCTAATCTAGCTTTTTTCTTTGGCTTAAAAACTACTGGCAACACTGATGCAGTGCGAGTGCACGGCAAGGGAAATTTTGAAGCATAAATTTCCCTGCAACGCAACTGTTGCATGCTTTCAAGCACGCATCATAATAAAATGTATTGCATACCCAAAAACAGCGTTCGTTTTCCCAAGATACGATCCCATTTGAGTCCCGGATGACAGCATCAGGTAAGCAGTACCCTGCTTGGCCAGTGATCGATCTGCACGCCTCCCTATAACAAAAATTATTCATTTATTTAAATTTAAAAATAAATTAAAAAAAAAACCAAATGCTTCCGCGGAAAAATGCTTTCGCCTAAATTCTTGATAAATGGAGTTCTACCAATAAAAAATATTGAAGAAAGTCGGAGGCAGTTTATAATGCAGAAAAGATAATCGAAGGCAGTTGTCCTCACTTGTTTAACCTTCCTTGTTGTACCAAATTGGGCGTGTTCCACCACCGTGTCCTGCTGACCCAGACGCCCACATTTGCTGTTGGCCTTGTTGCTCGTGGCAACACGGCGAAAACCCAAACAAACAATAACAATAACAAATTCAGTTAAGAGATACGTTTAATGTACAATGTGCCTAGATTAGGATTAAGATTGATTAACATTACTATAGATTTTGGTTGTATTCGATGCCCCTACAGCTCCGTCTTGGCTGGGGCGGCGACCTTGGTCAGCTTGGATACCTGGAAGGTCTCCAGTATGTTCAGCTTGCGTTGCAGCTCCAACTTCTTCTCGACGGCCACCTTGCCGGCCTTGAGGCGCAGCAGGCGCTTCGTCTCCTCCTCCACAAAGTCGTAGCCGACTTCATCGATTTTTCGCATATACACCAGGTAAACCTTGGCGCTCTGCTGCTCCTCGGGTCGCGTCAGCTGCTGCTGCCTCTGCTGCAGTTGCTGGAGCAGCTCCAGCTGACGTGCATCCTCCTGATTGGCGTAACCACGCACGGCATCATTGAATTCCTTAAGGCAACCGTCGCGACCAATGTAGAGCTCTGTGTTGCTGCTCACAAAGCTCTTTAGGTTGTCCAGCGTGACGTCCAGGTGCGAGGGGAACTGCACGTAATCATCCACATTGCCCTTGAATAGGAAAATGCCCGGGAACTTCTTCTCGTCCACCTTGTAACGTTCGCCCAGCGCTTTGTTCTCCAACTCCCCGTAGTCCTTGATGCCCACAGTGGCGACCAGCAGCTCATCCGTTACCAGATGCGCTGCCTTGGAGAACTCCGCGAACGCCTCGTGCTTCTCGCCATAGGGAAAGGCAATGTCCAGCTTGACCAGAGCATAGGGGAAGCGCACAATAGTCTTGTCGAAGTTTATCTCATCCAGATCCACACAGCCGGCACAGGAAATAGCTCGACCAAGCTGTGCTTGCAGCGCTGCAAGCAGCAGAGTGAGTAACAACTTGAACATGACTGCAGGGGAGGGGGAAGGCAGGAGGGCCACTATGTAACTGTGGAAGTGGAACTGTTTCTTGACCCTGCTCTGGCAATGCGGAGTCAACAACTGAGCGGCAACTTTTCGCTTAGCTCGACAGAATTGTTTTGTTGCTATAGCCACGCGGCTGCCTCTCAGCAGCAGCAGCAGCAGCTGCCCCGCTCACTCTGTTTGCTCTCTCTCTCCGCCTCTCTCTCTCCCACTTCTCTCTCTTTTGGCCAGTTGACTGCTTGCGTTTGCCTCTCTCTCTCTGAGCTAAGTTCTCGATCGAGTTGAACGACATTTGAACACGTCAGTAGAAGCCGTCGGCAATTCTTCTGACTCCCTCTCTCACTCTCTCTCTCTCTATCTCTTGGTTGGCTGGGCCAGAACCGGCTTTCAGCTGTTTTCAGCGGGAATTATGTAATGCCAGAAGCGAGGCTACATATATAGAGAGATAATGCATATGAAGCTTGCTATATAGTTGCCTGATGTGAAACTGATTGCGGTTCAGCTTGAGCTGCAGACGACGCCAATGGAGCGTGCCACAAATTGTGGTGCGTAATTTCCACTTTGTCATTGCCGAATGTCATTAGAGACAGACGAGAACACACACGTGTGAGTGCGACTGTGTGTGTGTGTGTATGTGTGTGTGTAAATGACAGGATTGGACAGGAAGTTGTAATTTGCAATTGGCCGAAAAAAGAAAAGCGACCGAAATGGAAACACCTGCAGCAGCAGCAGGGAAAATCCAACTAACCCCATTACAACAATTGTCAGCAGAGCAAGAGAGAGGGGTGGGGGGGAGGGAGGTGAGGTAGAGGCGTAGCTAGCGGGGGTAGTTGGAAGGAAGGGAAAACAAGCATTTGCCGCAATTTTCATTAGACCGAAATTGAAATTTTCCTACCTAGCCTGACCTGCTTCTCCTACTCCCTCCCACTCCCCCCCGCCACTGATAATGGACATTTTCGGCAATTGTCAATTAATAATTCATGTGCGCGGCACACACATGCCACGGCAACGCCGACCCTCCCCCACCCCTGCCTACACCCTGCCTGGAATTGCCGCCCAGTTTTTCATTTGCGGTTTCATTGGGTTCCTCGGAAAATTGACCATCAGCGAACATGGCGGACATGGCGGACATGGCACGCAATTCGGAAAGGCACGATCGATATGTGTGAGGCTATTAAATTATCTTTTGATGCCTGCAGAGTGGGAGAGTGGAAGTGAGGGGAAGGTGGGGAAGGAGGCGTTGCCAGTCAAGTGCAAAGGCGCAATATCACGAATGTTCGACGGGCCTAACTTGGCATTTGTCATTTGTGTGTGTGTGTGCGTCTCTCCCCCTTTGTGGATCCGCATTCAAATCGAAGTTACCAATCTGAATTGGCCCCAAAAGTTGCTACCCCTGCCCCTGCCCCAGCTCCGCCCCTGGCCACTTTGTTGCTGCCTGGCAAAAAGTGCCCGAAAACAAGGACTCGCCACTTGCTTATGTACACAGCCCCTACCCCCCTTACCTACCTCTCTGCCTCACCTGTGCCTCCTTCAGTGTTGTCCTTTGCGCACTGTTTGCGCTTCATACATTATGCAACACTGCTCGCAGGCCAATTCCTTAAGAACACCCAGCAGCGGGTGACAGCAGCAGCAAGAGGACAGTAGCTTGGGGGGGGGAGCGGGTGCGGGAAAGCAGTCACTATATTCAAAGTCAGCGCCAAAACGCATATAGTGCTCCCTCCTTACTGGTTGCCCTGTTTGGAACATCCTGGCGTGACGAGCCTTTTATTTTTAACACCCCTTCCGCCAGGTACGTCATCGTTATC
Organism: Zaprionus nigranus; assembly: GCA_018903425.1. NCBI lineage: Eukaryota > Metazoa > Arthropoda > Insecta > Diptera > Drosophilidae > Zaprionus > Zaprionus nigranus. The sequence continues at coordinate 5,291,988 of JAEIGD010000006.1, forward strand.
CTTCGGGCTAATTGACAGCACAACCTGCCAAGTCCCCGTGACATTGGACAGCCTGAAGATTCACGACTAACGAGCGAGAGGCCTCAAAAATAACCAAAGGTTTTTTATATTTAGTTGTAGTTGAGAGTTTTTTATAGATACTCCTCATGGCGAAGGGGGGAAGTGAGGTGTGAGGATGGGAAGTTATTGAACAGTTCACAGTTGAAAATCTCTGCGATTTGCTCTAGTCTGATATCTAGATATCCGGCAGCGGAAACGACATAAAGATAAGACATTTCAATTATTACTTAATCAAAAAGTAACTTTGGTTAAGATATTCATGAACTTTATGTGCATAAACTATACAAAATTTGGATGAAAAGAGTTTACTGTTAGAGATGAAGTGGCTTGAACTAAAGAAAGTTTAAATATGTTCAGTTACTTTAGTTTTGAAACGACTAAAGGTTTGCTAATGCATGTTGTTTCTTACTTTTCCTAGTTTAAAAACCTTTTTAACTCTAAGGAAGTTTAATTTATTCTGCTAGCTCAGCCTTAAAGACAATAGAAAAGTGTCATAACATATATTGCTTGATAAATATAAGCTTTAGGAAGTTTAGGAAGAAGAATTTTTAAATTTTAGTTTTCTCAAGGGAGAGAGTTACAAGGCTTCTCTATAATCTTTTCAACTCTGAAGTACCTTTATTTCTTCTTTGTATATAAACAACAAGTTCATAAAGACAACAGAAAATGTTATAATATCTAGAGCCTGATAAATACAAACTATATAGTATACGTCATACGTATTTACTATCATTTAATAGATAGTTTGGACTTTCATATAGTGTTCTGACTTTTAAAGAGACATACAAGTACGATATCTTCTATACTCCCTTCAAGTCTGAAGCTAATCCATCCACAGTTATACTTTGGGCAGGAGATCACTACCAATACACAATAAAAACACTGTCATAATGTATGTACAACTAACTATCCCTCTCTCCTCCCCCATTCCCAGTACAGCAGTTATCCACCAGCTACGCCTTTGGCACTCCTGCTACGTGGTATCAGAGCGTAAGTGTGCGCACATGTGAAGCATTAATAATATAGATTGTGCTGCTATTACGTCGCAGGAGCAGGAGCAGAGCAGAAACGAGGGGGGGAGGGAGACAATAATAACACAATGACCTTTATTATGCGAAATGGAAGTGTCCACTGTGTCTTGTGTGTGTGCTGGGTGTTGTGTCCTGTGCCCCTCAATCGACATTAGCTTGATAAGCGCGCAAAATTTCCAAAGTTCTGAAATTTCCGAATGGGCTGCACAATCTCGCAAACGAGATCTAATTGTCTCTCCCTCTCTCTGTTTTATGGGCAGATAGACATGTGTATACTATATAGACAATATATATATCCATATTGACCACTGCGTGGCTAATCGTTTTGCCTGCGTCACATCGAACTGGGCAATTGTGTGTGTGGGCGGGGGGGGCGGGGCAGCTGCTCCACTTACAGTCTCTCTTTTTTTGGCCAGCCTAATTATGCGTGTGTGGGGGGGAGGGGAGGGGGAGGCCTGTGACCATGAATTTTTCATGGCACACGTATGCCAATGGCATGCAACATCGATAGTTCTCTATACCGTTATACCATGTCTATATACGATTGAAAAGTTCAAGTTTTTTGGTGAAGTACTTGGTGTGTGAGCCAGACCAGTTGTAAAATTGAAACTCATCAAAGTTTTATGCGCTGGCATAATTCCATAAATGGGCCATGGGCCGGAAAATCAACCACCTGACCATAGGCCTGTCCAACAATGACCTCTGACCCTCTGCACAATATGCTCAGCCATTGAATCGTTCGAATCGTTCAATCGTTTAGTCCTTTTATTCCTCTCCGTAATAATTCGCATGCCCAAATCCCGAAACTGCCTCACCTAATTGGTATTTATTGAGAATGCGTTTTTTGGTTAACCCACGCTTAACCCCTTGCCCCCCCCCACCACATGCCTGCAAAATGCGTAGAAAATTGAGTTTCCTAACCACAGCGTGTGTGCGTCCTTCTCTCTCTCTCTTTCTCTCTTGTTTGCCATGTCCTTTATGGCTTTTCATTTGCATTTATTGCCATTTTTATATGGTCCGAATATCATCTTTGGCAATTGAAAGTGTTTAGCGCAAATTTGTTTTCAATATTGTTTGTGTGGGCACCCAATAAACCCAAATCGAGTTCAGTTTGTTGGTCAGTTATCTCCACTCCGAGGACTTTTATGAGATAACCCAAAATTTGATTGCAAAATATGTTTTTTTATTTTTATGCCAAACGCGTGCAGAGAATATCGAGAACTGCAAGAAGGTGCTACACATATAGAAAGAAAGATAGATAGAGAGATAGAGAGAGAGCGAGTGAGTGAGAGAGAGCTGATTAATGATAGTAGTGCATAATTAGCTGGACTAGTTTTAGGCCCGTTAATTAGGCTGTCTAAATATTTGTCGAAGAACTCAAATCAAATCAAATATTCCATATACACATGTGGCAGGGCCCACAGGCAGGTAGGGGCAGGTGCGTCTTGGAGCTTATGAGCTGCTGCTGTCAATCAAAGCGAAGCTAATGGTCTCCTCCTTAAGCGATTGTCCATTTGCTAACGGTTAACGGAAAATTCCATTAAATTATGGTCGAGTAATTAGTGCAGAGTTCATTGCTGGCGATCATCCAAGGCTGCAAGGACTTCTCAGCAGGCAGCACGTTTATCTCTCTCTCTCTCATTCTTCTCTCTCTCTCTCTCTGTCTGCCTGGGGAAATACGCGCATATAACAGTTTTTCCTGCTTAGCGCACGCGTCGAGCGAGTTTCCAATGCGAGTGAAGGCTTTCGATGGAGTGTTTGTTTACAAACAATTGCCAAGCGGAGCAGAGTGGGGGAGAAAGAGACAGAGGGGGCAGTGTGAAAGAGAGAGAGAGAGAGAGAGAGAGGGAGGCAGAGTGCGAGAAAGAGGTGAAGGAGAGGAGAGCTAACGGGCACTCGCGTTGCAACGCATGCAAAATATTTCTAATAGTTGCCTCCTCCAACTTGTTGCTGCCGCAATTACTTAGGACACAGTCGAATGGGACTAACGGACAGTGGCACAGACTGCCGGACAGACATGCAAATTGCCGTTGCACGAGCAAATAAGCCCATCTCCCCCTTCCTGCCGTTCTCCCCTTCCCACGCAGCTCTTAACACATTTTCCATGAGCATGTTTTATATTTTGCCTCACGACATTTTGCATTGCATTCGCCTAACATTCTTTTTCGCTTTGGCCATCGCCACCTCCACACTCGACCCCCGTCCCTACACCCCCTACCTCCACCCCGCTGACAAGCTGCTTTTATTTTATAACGTTTTAGCGCAAATGGCCATCAAATCTAATTGGCAACGTCGGTTCGCGTCGCTGCCCGCAAATTGCAGGTCTGCTGCATTTTGATTTTTGCACTTATTTCATGTTGACTGGGGAAAAGGGATTCACGGAACGACGACTGTCATCTACCTTATAAGGACGAATTGCCGTTGGGGTTATCCCTTCATGGCCATAGCATGTCAAAATGCTTCAAATGATTGACAGTTTTCGACCTTAATGTGCAAGTTTGCTATGGTGGTTTTTATAACTTACAAAACTACAAATTCAAATGAAATACTTACCATAGAATATTTCATATGTGAGCAAAGGTATCCCAACTTATAAAATAACTGTACATTAAGACAATATATGGTATTTACAATATATCATATCGTAACTTTCTAGAAGAAAAGTACTTGTGTTGAATACTGAGTTCACTTTACTGAATACATATTTTACAATATTAATGGGCCAAATAAACTTCCTTACTGTCCCTCAAAAATTAGAAATAGGTACAATATATATGTAATCTATACAGTTTTTTAAAATATATTTATACCCTTCGCCTGATGGTCAAAAAGGGGTAACTAACTCAATAACCCGGAGCCCCAAAAGTATATATATTCTTGCTCAGGATCACAAGCCGAGTCGATTGAGCCATGTCTGTCTGTCTGTCCGTCTGTCCGTCTGTATGAACGCCAGATCTCAGCTATTATAAAAGCTAGAGTTACCAAATTTGGCAGGAAGACTCCTGTGTGGATCAAGCAGATCAAGTTTATTTCAAATGTTAGTGCCACGCCCACCGCCCCCACAAATCAATAATTTAATTTTTGAACTCCATTTTTAAGCGCTGTTTAAAAGATAGCTTAATGAAATATCTACGTAGTCTCCAAATTTCAGTCCGGTCGGACAATAAACACAAAGTTATTTAAGAAAGTACATGCTTCTGTCAGCTAACAGGAGGCGGGCGACATAACAAATATTCTTTATAATTATTATATATAGTTAAGGAAGTAGAAAAGTTTATAGATACTCGCTCTATATATGTACGTGTTTTCTATAAATACTTGCCCCATATACCATTTATAGTAAACTGCAAATTCATAAAGTTTCCAATTATCTATTAGATTTTCGATTAAAGCGCAATAAGTGGTTCGATTTTCTTAGGACCCCCCCCTTTGCAATTCCTTCCTTCCTTCCTTTCTGCTGGCCACAGGAGATTGCACTTTGCAGTTATTCCTGGTCAGGTCGCAACGAGTTAATAACAAGCGTGCAGCGAAATACTTGATGCAATAGTTGCTGGCCACGCCGCCTGAGTTGAACATTTTTCGAGCCTGACCTCAACAACAACATGCAATATGCAGGAGTTTCGAAAAACAATAATAACAAAAAACAAAAACAAAAACACAAGCAACAAACAACAAAAATATTCGCAAGACGAACAAGGATATTTCCACGCGCATTTAAAAATGCATGAGCCGTGCAGACCACATATGAAGTAGGAGGAGAAGGAGGGGGAGGAGAAGGGTCTGTTGTAGTGTCCTGAAGTTGCAGGGGAGTAGGGGGCTGGACAGCAGGTGAATGGGAAAGGAGGCAGCAGGTTGCTCGAGTTGAGTGCGCTTTTGCAATTCTTTAAAGTCTGCCATGTCTGCCTGGTTGACGAACTAACGATTAGAGGAATAAAGAGGAAAGGAGTAGAGGGAAGGCATGACGGGGAGATGAGGGGGTGCTGGGCTCAATAGAAGGCCGGCGGCGGGCAACCACAGGGTGCAGAATTTCAACGCCTCGCGCGCGCTTTTTATATCTAAACAATGAATCAATGCATTAGTCAGTCACCTTGTACGCTCCACTTTAATTACTACTTTTTATGCTGTGCCCCCTTCCCCTGCCCCCCCTTCCTCACAGTCCCTGTCCCCTCTCCCAGTTGGACAGTTTTTTTGCATGTTGTGGCCACAATTTAAAAATTGCAGCACAATTGGAAAAACGAATACGAGACGTGGCAAACAAAAAAAGCCACAGACGAGAGTCAAGCGAAATTCCTGACCGGGGAACGTAATGTTATTAACAGCTCCCCCTCCCTCACCCCTTTGTCCTTTGTCCACCCCTGGCAATGCACTATAAATATTGCATTACAATAATTTGCCTCACGAGTTGCAAGTTGCGAATTGGATTTCATGTTAATGCAAAGTCCTTATCGCCATTGCACATGTCCCTGTCGCTTGACGTGGGTTGTGGCTCCTCCTTCTCCCTTTCTATTCATTTGTTTTTCGATTCATTGCATTTTTATTTCTGCTGGTAATTTCACTTAATTGCAACGATGTGTTGCCCGATTGGCCTGCCAGCTTGCCACGTGCTGCACTCATCGAGTATTCCGCGATAAACAATGGGGGCAGGGGGGTATTCTGTGTACATTTAGGTTCTCTCTTTATTCTGAATGCAATTGTGGTTTACAATTAATAATATATATGTATATATATATAGTATATATAGTATATATGGTATATATAAATTTCTCTTTTCAACTTTCGCTTTTGCACATTCAATTCTAATAATTAACGGTAGTTTTGTTTTTGTAGTAGTATAAACAACAGTTTTGTAATAGGTATAAAAAATAATAAACATACAAATATATTTTATGGATGCATTTGCTGCAAGACGTTATGGATAGCTCTCTCGAAGTTGAATGTAAGTGTGTGTATTGTGTGTGTGTGTGTGTGTTTGAGTAGAATAAAAGGTGCTCGACATTGATGTGTGTGTGTGTGTGTGTGTGTGAAGCTGTGCAGGTTTTACTCTTTCGTGTAATTTCTTCATTTTGATTTCTTCATTTAAACATAATTATAAAATCTACTGCGTTTGCTGTTGAATTTCAATCTTCTCGACTGTCATGTCCGGATTCATGGCCGTTGCCTCCTGCACAAGAGAAAGACAGAGAGAGAGAGAGAGAGAGGAAGAGGGGATATTAGTACTACATAATGTGCTGAAATATCATGTGTTTACGCACCTGTATTGCCTCAGCCAGTGCCTTGTCATGATCAATTGGATCGCCATCGGATTGAATTGTTATCTTCTGTTCCACACGAGTTTCAACAATGCCATCGCGTTCGGTTTTGTACTGCAGAAGATGAGGAAGAAACAGAAGATGAGTTAAGCAAAGATCAGTTAGACTCGTTTGCATTTGTACAGCACATTATATTACACGTACTCTATATTTAAACAAGACACCCTTTAACATAAGAGACAAGATGTCATGGGAATTTACAGTGTGGGCGCAAACGAACACAGGAAACACCCAATCCTCTGCAAGGGGATCTTAATAGGTTGCCTACCTTCGCTTACTTACGCTCAAGATCTGATTGGGCTCTACAGAAGATCACCCAGAAGATCTTCCTACTTACGGTAATCGTTTCCACGGTGCGTGTCTTACTGCTCACGGTCTGGGTGGAGATAATCTCGCCGTGTCCAGAGTAGCCAGGCGTATCCTCGCCCAGCACAACGCGTGTGCTCTCAACATGTGGTCCGGTGGTGGTGCTGGTGGTTGAGGTCGTGGCATTGCTGGCAGTCAGCGGAGATTTCTGCGAAGGGAAGGCAACCCAAACAAGTTAGTTCACATTACACAAAGACTTGACAAGAACAATTGAGGGCAACACTAGACTGTGGAGCTGACAAACCTGATAGGTGGTTGGCGGACCGTAAGAAGGCCCATCGATGGGTGTGCCAGAGTCATCGGAGTTGGTGGAGGACACGCTGTCGCGTCTCTGATACTACAAGGCGAGCAGCAACAGCAACAATAACAACAGAAAAGTTACGCACAACAAAAAAACAGAAAAGGGAAATAATACAAAATAAATGTTAATCGATTCATGCAAGTAAAACGCGTGCAGACCATGCCGAGAGGGCGCCTTACCTGATCGCCGCTTGTGACTGTCGCTGTCGTCTTCACCTCTTGGGTGACCACGCGCTGTTGCTGGTTGCTGGGGTCCAGGGTGCGGGTGGTGGCCACTGTCTTCTCCTCCAGTTGTTCCGTCTTGGCGTTCTTGCCCAGATCCTCGTGCGTGGTGGCTGTGCGAGTGGTGACTGCGGTTGCGGTGACATAGGCGCCACTCAGGTCGGTGGGTGTTGCATCAGCCGATGATCAGTGTGATGGTTGTGGGTGTGTGGTTAGTGCGCAGTTAACAGCGGGTTACAGATTGCAATAACAACAATAACGATAACAACAAGTACAACAACAAGAAAATGCGGAAAAATTGCAGCAAATATGAAAAATAAAATTGGGATAAAAAGGAGAAACAAATTCGATTTAAATCGCGTTCGAATTGAAGCTGTAAAGCGAAAGCGAGAGACAGAGACAGAGACAAAGAGAGACAGAGAGAGAGAGAGAGGAAGTCTCTTTGGCAAGACCTTGTGCTAACCTTGTGCTCCTGCGTCGAATAGGTCACCTCACCGGTGCCCAAGTTGCGCACCTCCTCCTCAACGTTGTGTGTGACTCCGCCATCGTTCTTGGTCAGCACCTGCTTCGTTGTCGTCTTGACCACAGTGGGTCCCTTGCCGGCCTGGTTGCCGGCCTGGTTGGACGGACTGAGAAGAATGTCCTGCACCTGTGTATCGTTGCCATACTGTTTGGTCATGTCATCATCTGAGCTGCCCTCGGAGTCACGACGCAGGGCATCCTTGCCAATGTGCTTGACCCCATCGAAGAACTGTTGCCGTGTTATGGGCACCGTCTCAGTGGTGGTCTGCACCTGTGCCTGCTTGCCAAAGTGCGAGGGATCGATCTGTGCATAGTTGAGGATCAGTTTGCCAGTCACTGGATCCGTTACAGCTGTAGCTGGATCAATGTCACCCGTATTAGGATCAATGTCGCCGTACTCGCTCTTAATTCGTCCCGTCACCGGATCTATTTCTCCCGTCAGCGTCATCGTGTGGGTCACTGTGGTGCGTGCGCCCGCAAAGCGAGGATCATTCGGATCGACCTGTACAATTTCACCAGTTACGGGATCAATCATATTGTAAACATAGACGGTTTTGTTGAAGAACTTAAGCACACGTCCCGACACCGGATCAATTTCGCATGTCTCCGGATCGATCTCCTCGGGGCGGCCACGTTCGTCTGTCTTCGAGATGAGCAGAATGCGCACGATCACGATCTTGCCCGTCTTGGGATCAACGCGAGCCAGCTTGGTGTACACCTCACCGGACTCGGGATCCACCTGGGTGGCAGCATAGAGCGGTTCACCAGTAGCCTTATCCACCTCCCCAGTGGCTGTGTAGATCTTGCCTGACGTGGGTTCGATCTTGATGGTGTTGGGGTCGAGCTTGGTCTGTTTCTTGATCTCGTTGGTCTTGGGATCGAGGTAACCGTAGATGGTGATGACGTAGCCGGTCTTGGGATCAACACTGCTGGAAATATATTGCACCTCCTTGGTGGTGGGATCACTAGCACCCGTTGGCATCCAGATCTGGTTCGACTTGGGATCGACAATGATCTCCTTGTCCTTGGCGGCGCTAACCTGTGCAATTGGTGCCTTGGTGGCAGGATCAACACGTTGCTGCACAATGCGCAGCGAGATGATGCGTGCGTAATCCTTGTCGGGTTTATTGTTCTTCGGGTTGATCTGATTCTTCAGCACAATCTGTCCAGTGGCCGGTTCGATCTTAATGTCCCGTGTCACCGTCTTGCCCGACTTGGGATCGTTGAAGGTGATCGTGTGTCTAACCAAATCGATTTGTCCGTACTTCGTATCGATCTTGCCCGCCTTGGGATCGAATTGACCGCCAGATGTCTCCACCTGCGCAGTCTTCGGCTCGATAATGTTCTTCTTCGAATCGAATTTGCCGGCCAGCGATGTCACCTCCACAATGGGATCGATCTGTTGACCCACCTCGATGATGCGACCCTGATTGGGATCGACCTTGTTGGTCTTGGGATCAATGACGCCCAGTATGGTGATCTGTCCAGTGCCCGGATCAACCTTCACATTCTTGGTAACCACAATCTTGCCAGACTTGGGATCAATAGCCTTCAGCTCACCAGTGCGTGTGTTAATCTCACCGTATTTCGTATCGAGCAGACCTGTGTCCAGGTTCAGTACACCCAGGGATCGTTCCACTTCGCCGTTAACGGTGTCCACCTTGCCTGTGGCGGGATCAATGCGGCTGGTGATGACGGTGAGCTCAACAACTGGATTATCCTGTGGCGTTATGCACACAATCTGTCCCAACGACTCATCGATGCGTCCTGTCTTCGGGTCGGGTACGCCGCTTACCAAGTGCAGATTGCCCGTCTTGGGATCCACATCGCCTTGGAAGAGCTCCTTCTTGCCTGTCTTGGTATTCAGGGCCTCCAGTGTGGCATTCTTGGGATCAATTACGCCATACTTGGTATCAATGCGACCCGTTGCCGGATCCAAAATGCCCGTGGAGTGCTCGATTGAGCCGTTCTCGGCATCGATGCGCTTCGTGGCGGGATCAAACTTTGAGGTGATGACCATGATCTTGACACGCTTCTTCTTGGGCTTGCCAGCAGCAGCAGGGCAGCAGCAGCTCCAGCAGCAGCAGCCTTCCCAGGCTTGGCACCGCAGCAGCTCCTGCTGCAGACGCACCGCAGCCAGGGCTGGACCAGCTGCATCCTTGCCAGCACCTTGAACGCCCACATAGCCTGGCTCCTTGTTATAACGCTGCGATTCGAGGAAGTCCGCTGTGGGATCTATGATTGGCTTGTAACTGCCTGGGGCACCTGAGGAGTAACCCTGTCCCTGACCCTTGGTGCCCTTGGTGGGCGAGTACGAGCGCTTCTGGGCATCGCTGAGGGGCACAGCAGCCGCATCGACAGCGCTGCCTTGCAGCTTGGCGCGCGTGGTGGGCGACAGGCTACCGTCTTGCAGCAGCTTGGCACGCGACTTGGGCGACAGTTGACCGCGGTTCAGCTTGTCCTGTGTACGTGGCGACAGCTGGCCCGACTTGATCTTCTCGGCCGTCTCCTTCAGGGCGTTATCATTGCCTGGCGCATAGTTGAAGGCCAAGCCGATCTTCTTCTGCTGCGACGTAGGTGACAATTGCTCCTGACCATCGGCACCAAGTTGCTTGCCGCTATGCGGATCCTGGTCATAACGGAAGCCACCAGGCGTGTACGACTTGCGTGTGGGACTGCTGGCATTGCCATCAGCATCCACAGCGTATTCATAGGGACGTGTCACACCCGGCGTAGTTGAGCCGCGACTTCCGGCATTGCCAGCATTTCCTGCATTGCGATTGCCATCGTATTGTCCCTGCTCCTGTTCACCCAGACCCGATGTAACGACCAGACCAAGACGACCCACTTCCTTATCCTTCTTATCCTTGTCCTTGCCAGACTTATCCTTGCCATCCTTGGAGGGTGAACCGCTCTTGCTCTTGCGACCCGACGAGAATATACCAACGCCCTGCATTGCCCGCTAGTAATCAAATCAAAAGGGGAGAATACATAAAACGAAAAAGAATTGGAAGGGGAAGGAGAGATACGAAATTAAAAACAATAATCAAACTTATCAACTTAAAATATTACATATTCAAAACTACCAACTAACATTACATAGGGGGTTGTGAGAGGGTGGGGTTCGGAATTTGAACTTAAAATTAAATTCGTTTGTATTTACACGAGCGCGGGTGGTCTTTTTCTTGCAGGGTATATTGATTACCTTAAGGCTTACTGAACGATACATCTTACTTACTATATATGTACATATATTGTATACAGAGGGTTATCATCTTATCATAACGAGATAATTCCTTCTATATACATTAGATATCAAAACTTGTTTCAATACTTACACGTCTGCCTGATTTATCAGATTTGTTCGAGTCGTTCAGCTCATCATTGCCTGTAAATGGATGGGATTAGAATGTGAATAAGTAACGAAATATATGCAAAAATATTATTCTGCTGTTTTTTTTTTTTTTTTTTTTTTTTAAATATATTTTTCTTTTATCTTCATACGAGGAAAATCCAATATCCCCTTTGTGTCCTTTTTTTCTATTAATTCTGCCCATTTTAGGCGTGCCGGTCTTTTTTTCTAACTGATCAAATATGTTGTCAATGTTCTGTTTAATACGAAAATGATTAAGGTTCCAAACTTATCCTGCCCGCATATTAAAATTGTAAAACGATTATACTTTTTCTCCTTAATACTATAAAATTCCTGGAAATTCTTATTTCTTGGAAATACTTCACTCGATAGGCTGAGTAATAATAAACTATTCGCCTGATAATGACAGATATTCTACAATTGAACTTAACGTTCCAGATGTTCTAAAACTTATGTATTTAATTATGAATTAATTTCGAAAAATAATAAAACTATTGGATTCGTAATTTATCACTCATTTTTGCTAATATAAATCCATGTTTATATTCAAATGCTGCAATCTAAGTTCGCTTCAAGTAGCAAAGGGTCCAACCAAGTGTTCCTATGTTCCTATGACAAGTACCGACTACAGCATACCCTACACCACTCTTACCATTGACGCCAGCTGCAGCTCGGCGGCGGCAGCAGCGGAGGCAGCAGCAGCGGCTGCCTTGGCCGCCTTCTCGGCCTTCTCCCTCTCCTTTTGGTCGCGCTTCTCCTGCTCTTTGCGTTCCTTCTCCTCCTTCTCCTTTAATTTCTTCTCACGCAACTTGGCCTTCTCTTCCTCATCCTGTGGCGGAAAGTAGAAAATTAGAAAGTGAGTTCCAAGCGAAACAGACACAAAACGAACAAAGATAAAAGAAGCTCACACATATAAATACATGCAACAAAAATAACAGATTGAGGTTAGATTAAGTTAAGGAATAAGTTAGGATCTACAAGCACCGAAGAAGTTCAATTTAGTAACTGTACAAACAGAATAAGTATATAGGTAATGAATGAATGTTTTGTGTAGACTGTACTTATGAAGGACACACGTATTTATGTACTGACATGGCAAATGAATTGCGAAAAAATGGAATTCAAACTTAAATCGAAACAAATATAATTTTCATATTGCATATTGTTCTAGTATCGGTATAGTATAGTATAGATATAGTATAGCAAAGAGTCGTAAGCGAATGTGAATCAGACGAAACGTTGACAAGTTCTTATATAGTATATATAGCAGAGAGAGAGATATGAGGGCGTAGTCTGGATTCATATACAAAAATTTACCATAAAATCGGTGTCCATGTACAGAGGCTACCAGAGTTGGGGGTGGGGGGTTAAGGTCGGTTATGTAATCAAATTAAAATGGGCAAACAATTAATAAAGTAATAAAAACATTAATCTTAAGCAGGGAACATATTTTATAAGTATATGTATCGTAACTTAGGCTGAAATAATTATTAAGAATGGAAAGGAACTGGAAACGGATACAGTTCCTGTTTTGCCATGCTCTGCCTATAAATAAGCGACCTATTTACATCCTATATTGTACAAAAGTTCTCTAGAAGCTCACAACAAACGTTCAAAAAGCGCAGAGAGGGAGTTCGGAAAGATTGTGAGAGATAGAGAGAGAGAGAGAGAGTTTTTCAAGCGAAGAAAACAAAAATTCATAGACTTGGCAAACAAAGTGTAAATCGAAATGGAATTGAAAGAAAAGACAGAGGGAGAGAGAGAGAGAGTGTTGAATTAGTAACCTGGCCAGGAGCCGATGCCATCTCGGCGGCAATGGATGTTTCATAGTCTCCCTCGAGCGAGCTCTGCGAGGAGGCTGAAGCTGTGCCGGTGCTCGATTCGCGAATCAACTGGAGAGTCGAGATTGGTGTAGGGATTGGTTAAGGTTAACGTTAAGGATAGATTCAGGTATGAATTGTGGATCATCATCATACGCAGCACACAGCGTGGGTCACACCAAGATTGATTGTGTAGTTGTTGTTGTTGTTTGTAGTAGTTGCAAAAATGGTTGTGTGTGAGTGTGTGTGTGTTGTTCATTTTGTTTGGTGAGTGAGAGAGAGAGAGAGAGTTAGTAACAAACAAACCGAGAAAAAGTAAACAAAAATTGATCTGGTTAACTCCCGATAATCGTTACAAACAACTCATCCAGCAGATTTGGCGACATCCATGGCAACTGCATCGATATTTACCTTCTCCTTCTTGTCCTTCTTGATGGGACTGCGTCCATGGGCATCTCCTTCGCTGCTACGATCGCCACGATGGTCCAGAGTATGGCTCTTGCGTGCCACCTTCTCCTTCTCAGCCATAGCCAGAGCTGCAAGGGAAGGGAGAGTCTATTAGTCATGGGATTCTTTGCTTAGATCAATCTGATCAATCCTCAACCAACCATCCATGCTGCGCGATGATAGACGTGCGCCAGACAAGTGCACGATTGAAGGTGGGCGCCGTGCGATCCACAGGTGTCGCCTTGCTCTCGTAGTGCGTGCGACCCGAGAAACGATACTTGGAACCGAAGCGTGGGAATAGCGTAGAGCGCGTATTTGGCTCCGGTGTCATCAGACGGAAGAACGTATGATGTTCCACACAGGACTTCCAGAGCTTCTTGGCAGCCCGATGATTGGCAAGCTTGAAACCAATGGTCGATTCGTATTGCTCGAATTCACCCGGTCGTATCTTGATGTAGAAATGATGACGCTTGTACGAGATCTTCAAGATCTTTGGCCAAGTGAAACGGTTGATGCGCAATCTGAAGCGAAGAAGGGAATGAGAATAAGCCTCTGATATTCTTTAATTATATTCTGTATTTAGCTACTCACTTGTCGCGATAAACCAGCAGACCGGACGCACAGACTCCCAGCATAATGTCAACACCCTCAGAGTCCTTGGCGGCATGCAAATCTACGCCATACATGGCCAACTTCTTGGCGTTCTCCAGGTAGTGCAGCTCAGCCTCAGCGGGCGATTGACCTCTGCCAGAGAGAGGAGAGAAGAAGAGGAAGAAGAGTTATAAATAAAGTGAGAAGTTGCTGGGCTCCACCTACTTGTGAGTCTTGTGCAAGTCCATGACTTTGTCCTCCAGCTCCTGTGTCTGAGTGGGGCGCAATTTTGAAGTCCTTCAGATAGGAACGCGTGGGCATCTCTTTGGGATCATAGTCGCCCATTTCGGACTGCACCAGGTACGAGCCCAGCAGAGCGTGCGTGACAAATGTGCAGGGCAGGCGACCCTCCAGAATGTCATTGCGCACTTGCAGGCAGAGATGATACCGCGTTATATCCTCCTGCAGCTGCGACGGCTCCGGTGGATAGAACTTCACGGCGAATCCCAATGGCCAGGGATCTGTGCGAAAGAATTTCGCAACAGGCTTCTCCAGATCCAGCCAGACACGCGGATCCGTTGGCGTCTCATAGGTCAGACCAAAGTAATCCTTCTCAATGATGTTCAGTCCGGCACAGATGGAGTTGACCAGATCGCGGCCCTTGGCTTTACGCTGTGCATGAGGGGGAGAACAAGGGGGGAATATCAAGGAATCTATCGTATATAGAATGGGGAATCACTTACATCAATGGTCACATCCAGAATGGATCCATCGAGCAGTGTAACGCGTGCCAGGGCAGCCTTGGTTAATGTCGATGAGTTGCTCTTCGGTTTGCTCTTGGTCGGAGTTTCCGGCTCAGCGGGCGGCGCGGATGGTTTAATTTCCGCCGGCATCGTGTGTGTCGCTTAGCTCAGCTACGCGGAAACAGTTTGCTGGACTGCACTCAAAGTTGGCGTAGTCCGCTGCAGACGAGAGACAAGCAAAGAATAAATTAGCAAAATGTTTTGCGCAATTTCGCAGGAAGTCGAGTCCATCGAGTCCAGTCGGATGTTCGAATTGCAGAGTGCGAGAGAGAGAGAGCAAAGAGAAGTCTCTGTTCTATTTCATTACGGAATTGTTTTAGTTTTACGCTTTTGCTGGCGCCAGCAACGAACGATTCATCAGCTCGTAAAGCGGACAAACTGGGACAGGGATATCAAAACTGCAGTCGCCTGGCTGACGATGGTTGATCCCTCTGTTCCCCCTTGAGAAAAGCCACCCCAACTGTAACTGGAGCTGGAACTGGAACTGGACGCATGATGTCATGCGATGACATTATAACATGGCTGTGTATGCCGCGCACTTGTGCCCCTATTCGTAGTTGTACTTGAACCCCCATCCTCCATACCACAGGGCACACTTTACTCACTTCAGTGTGTGTCGGGCTAGAAATTATTTCTGCAGCGACTTCTCTTCGTTCTTCGTTCCTCTTTCGTCGTCTTCTTCTGCAAGCATAAGAAATGAAAATTACACAATTAATTTGAAGTTTTTAACGTTTTTTCTTGTTTCACAATTTAACTAGCGAAAGTCCACATAAACCTGGACTCGCTTATTACGAGCTATAAAAGATATAAAAGCAAATAACAGTATCACGCTTAGTCGCAGTTGAGTTTTAATTAGCCCCTCAGTTATAAAGTATAACTCCATACACGCCGTACTCATTGCTCCTCTCTCCTCTGTTTCCCTCCCCCCTTACCAGTGTTGAGAACTTTTGCAGATGTTCCCCTTTAATTTATAATAATCTCAAGACAGCGCAGGCGGGGCACAGCGAGTCGTCGTAGACCCTTCCTCAAAGGCAGAGCTGCTGTCAATAAGTCGATTACCCCCGTTCATGTCACAGCATTATAAGCATTTAAAGGCATTAAGGCACAGTGGTACACAGTGGTACTTATGCGGTATATTTCTGCGTCAATTATTTCTATTTTTATACAAATCTTACAGTTAGTAATGCTTTAAATTTATCAAACATATTCGAAATGCTAAAAATTAAATGGGGAATGTGACTAAAGAAATATAATAATTATTCGCAGTTGACTAAAGAAATATAATAATTATTCCCAGTTTCTTTAACCACTGTTATGACATAATAGATTCAATCAGACGCACACACGCACAGCCACGGCAACTCGTACTTCTCGTCGATTGTGCGGGATATGACGTTATATAAGCCGGCATAGCGAGGCGGCGTCATGTTGCCTACATCTGGAACCGCAGCTCAGCTCGAGGCCATATTCTACATATCATACTATATATCATACTATATACAATATACGTGTATATGTGTATATATATATATTTGGTATATGGCGTGCGAGTTTGAGAAATGCATAATTCATAAATTTCTATTTACAGAACTTAGAAGAAAGTGCAAGCAAAATGAAATTGCAAAACAATTGTGTGAGCTCTTCTTCTCTTCTGCCTTTCCCTCTCATTCCCCTAAGAGGCACCACACCCCAGCTGAGGGTTCTTAATTGTGCTCTGGCTTACTTTGAGTAATTGCAAGCGATCAATTTAGAAACTTAATTGATTTGAAGACATCTCTCGCTACACCGCTCATCCCCAATTCCTTTAGTTCAATCTCTCTCTCTCTCTCTTTCTGTTTCTCTATCAATTTCAATTGGATTCGGTGCGAGTTACATGTCGGAATCTTTCAAGACAGGCTGAACCAGTTTTGGAATCTAGAAACTAACTTGAAACAGCAACAGTTGCCCAGCGCTATCTTCTATCTGTTTCTGTATGTAAAGCATCGCAGCGATGCTGCGAATTCAAACATTCAAAAACAAGAAAACCTCTAAAAAACCGACCAAAAAAAAAATAATAAAAACCAACATTAAACCAAAAGATCGCGTCACAATGTTAAAGCTGGTGGCGTCATCGAGCCTTCTAAAATATACCGAAACATGCTGAGAAAAAAAAATAGCCGAAAAACGGCGCAAACAGCTAATTTACTTTGGTTAATGTGTGTCTGCTTTATATCGTATATATATCGTATATAGTACGTATATAAAGTGGCGTCTGTCCGTGTTTATTTTTGAGCATTTAGTTCTGTTGTTGTTGTCTTGTCCACTCGCTTATTAGACAGACAGTATTAATAATACATTTTAGCAACATTCGTTTCCATTGTTGACATCATCTAGAGATCGGTCGCATTCAACATTCAACACTCATTCCGATCGGGTTAGTTGCACCTGACAAATCGTGCAGTCATCTGAGTTATTTCGTGTCTGGGGACACACTTGGTTGACTGGACGCGTGATTGAGGCTCGATTGAGATTGAGAGATTGAGCGATTTAGGCACATGAATCACAACAGATTTGTGATTGTTCTGCTGAATGTCTCGCAGGGGAAGGGGCAGCAAGTGAATCGTGTTGAATGCAATTAGCGATTAGAACTTAATTCTCGCAACTACAGTCAACGATCGCTAAGTGAAACTAATTGACTAAGCACTGAACTGGCAAAGTCAGGGAGGCAACTTAGCGAGTGACTACTGTACAGCGCTATTCCTCAACACTACTCTGGAATCAGCCTATGAATTATTTTCGTATCGCATTAAGGATGACATCATCATCATGCATCGGCATCACCAGCATCGACTGTGCAAGTGTAACCACAGAATTATTCAAATAATTCAACAAATATTGCACAAAACACACACTCACACACACACCAGAACACACACACACTCCTACTATATATAGCATATATTTATACAATACAAAGATATTTTGCAAGATGCCGACACCCCAAAAACATAAGAACGAACGCTTCAATTGAAGGAGGTCGAGGTGAAATTCATCAAGTAGCTGAAAAAAACAGATACACTCACACACACACTCACGCACACACACACATAGATATGCACACCCAAAGTTATTGTACGTACGATCAAACAACGCGTGCTGGGGCAAAGAATCTATTGAGGGGAAGCGAGAAACAGACAGATACTTTGGGGAGGGGCGAGAGAGGAAGAAATAAAGACGTGACCAGTATGAATAGCCATGAATAAAGCCATATAGAACCGTCTGACATAGGCCTCATGCTCATGCTCCTTAGAAGTCGCTACTCGTAGCTCATTAAAGTACGCGGCATGTTGCAACTCATGAATTCTGTTTGGAATTCTTCTAGCGACCTCAAGAGAGAGATTCGCCCCAGTCGGGGCTGGGACTGGCGACTTTCGTCGGTGGTCGTCGGTCGGTCAATCCAATTGAGTGTGCGAGTGCGAGTCTAATTAAGTTTAATTTAATACAACTTAAATCACATTCAATTCAACTCGATTAACAAGCAAACAGAGGCTCGATGAATATGAACCTGAACCCCAGTTGGCTTTCCCGACCTCTTGGCCCCTTATCTGCCTCTCTCTCTGTCACTTTCTCACTCTCTCTCTCTCTCTCTCTGTTTGTGCTGATTCTTACTCTCCTTTGCTGCTGCATTCCGTCATGGCATTATGTCATCTCAGAAGTTCAGTGACGTCACAAGGTGTGTGGATATATTTGCAAGTCGTGTGGCCAAGCTCCACTTTCCCAGCCACCTTCCCGCTCTCCCCTTCCCCTTGCTGCAACTAAGCTTTAATATTAAACATGCGATTAACGCGCGTTTCTCTTTCAGAAAAACTGTTCAAAATGTACAACAAAAAGGGGAAAAAAACTCAACTGCACAATGCAGAAATGTTTTTTTTAGCTGTCCGAACTGTGTTTGGGAACCCAACGAAGCGTTGCCCATAAATTGTATTCCGAATACTTTTATTGTTTGCAGCACAAAGTGAAAGAGTTGCGCGTGCCTAGAGAGGGAGGGAGGCGGGGCGGGGCATATTCACATCCGTTAATAACCCGTCGACAGTGGGGGGCGGATCCCTCGGCACGGACTACTTCCGCGAGAGAAATATTGTGTATGTTTTGCATTCTTCCCGAATAGAGACACGAAATACTAGACATGCATGGAGTAAGCGAGGGTCTGCACAGCTACAGCATACCCTTGCCACCCCAGTTCACATTATTAAAGAGCATTTCTAATGGTCGATGACATCTACAGTTCTGAATTCCTTCATTTCCTCGAACTTCTTCACATATCTAATTCTTAAGCTCACCCTTCCCTTTCTTCTTGCATTTCTACAGGGTATGCAAATCGTGTAAAGAAATCTTAATTTATTGACTATACACAGAACGAATCTCAGATGATTTTTGTGTGTGTATTTTGGGTGTGCGTGCCAAAAGAAGTTGTCGGTGCCGCCTGCTCCTCCAGTACACACAAAACACACGAAATACCTGATGAAAATGGGTCAATCGATACAGTTGTATGCCATGTGTGTGTGTGTGTGTGTGTGAGGAGTGTTGTTTATTGTGTGTTGATTTCTGCAATTGCACTGTGACTAACTATAGGAACATATGTGCACGTATGTATGTATGTGTATGTATGTGTATTTGCATCGGATCGGAAATAATATTTGCGGTTATCGCTGCGGGTGAGTTTCACATGCTTGCGACATTCGCATTCGATAAGAGAGAGAGGCAAGTAAGAGAGAGAGGTGCAGAGAGGGGAAGGAATGAGTGAGAGAGAGGGAGAGGGAGGGAGAGGCAGAGATTGAGATCCATCCGCTCCAGTTAGCGTCAATAGCTAAGCGCGAAAACTGTTGACCACTGCAGAAAGTGGACCAAACACTTGACTACTGCGTTTCTATATAGAGGAGTACGAGAGAGAGAGAGAGAGAGAGAGAGAGAGAGAGAGAGAGGAAAGAGAGAGAGGGAGAGAGGTAGTATATAGTATAGATGAGACTTGCGCACGTATTGTGCAAGTAGCACAAACGCGTACTGATTGTTGTTGTTGTTGTTGTTTGTGCCCGATTCGGGTCTCAGCTCATTGGGGCCTGACTAATTGACGCCGTCACTGTATTTGATCGGCAACAGAAGTGCAGAAAGAGCAGAGAGAGTTTTCCCATATTCAAGTGGAGATTAAATATCATATCTATACATAATCTGCAGGATTTAAATCTCATTCTCTTGCACATCCACTTATAAAGTCGTTAGCAACTCGCTTGACTTTTCGCAGCAAAAGTAGCCGCGTTTATCCCACTGTCCAACTTCCCAAACCATAAATAGATGACAGCCACAATTGGCTAGAGAGAGAGAGAGAAAGAGAGAGGGGGTAGGTAGGGGGGAGGTGCATTGTGTATACCCCAAACAAACCGAAATACACAGCTGGCACTTTGGTCACATAAATCATAGCGCTCCCCAACCAGCTCCTACTGGCCTCTTGCTCTCTCTCCTCTGCCCGCACTTCCCTTTCGCACCACGACAACAAATAAAAATCGATGCGACAAACAAATAAAAATAGAAAATTCAATGCGAAAATTGTGTGTGTGTGTGTGTGTGAGGGGGAAATCGTTTGGAGCCAAGTGAAACTGATTGAAAACACTGACAGATTGAACTCGAATCGGGGGAGTATTCGCTTCAAAATAGACACAATCCGAGAAGGGGGAGGAGTGTAGCAGGCAGGGAGGGGGGGCCAGGGGGTAGGCGTTAGGCAGAGCATAAATTATGTAGTTACTTGTGGGGATCGTTGCGTTAATCGCTTCCAAGGCAGACAAAGAGAAATATTCAAATGCCACTGGAAAATTTCATCGTAATGCAATGGCCCAAATTTTCAGTTAACGCGCGACAAAGCCTAGCTTGGGCCAAGAGAAGAAAGAGAGAGAGAGAGAGAGAGGGGGGAGAGACATTGAGAGAAGTCTCTTCTAGCGCTGCTTCAACAGTAGACAGACACACCTTGTTCCATTGGGGACTTGGCTGAGCTGTGAGCTCCGTTTGAATTCAGGTTTCCACGCTGTTTTTCACGTTCGCCTCTGTGTGCGTTGCGTGTTGTTAAGTCGTTTACCTACGCTGCGCTCTCTCTCTCTCTCGCTCTCTTGACGGCTTTTATTATAATTTTGTGTTGTGTACAGTTATTAGCATTTGTGCTTTGCTCGTTTCCTTTATTTGTTTGTCTGCTATGTAGCCAATTTCTTGGCCAGGCCGCATAACCGGTTTCTAATGCAACTTCTTCGCTTCGTTCTCTCACTCTGTTTCCTCCGTCTCCTCTCTCTGTCTCTGTCTGTTGCTGCTGCTGCTTGCCTTGCATTGTCCAGTCCAAGTTTGTTATTCAGTAGTTTCTCGTATTTCCATGCTTGGCTTCCATTACTATTTAGGTCAAATTCAGTCAGTCCCGTCTCCCAGAGTAGCGCTTTCTACAATTTTTCCCGAGGTTTTTCACTCTGCATGACGCATGACGAGTTTCCTGTGCCTAGAAGTCACCTGCTGCCATTCACAATTCGCACGCTGGTTTGTTTTGGATGGAGGGGGAATCTTATCTCAAAACAAGCAGAAACTATGTGAGTAATTCCACACGCCTTATCAATGCGATCGAAACATATTGACTGTGTTTATGCCATGAATTACATGAGTTCCTCTTCCGTTCGTCACTGTTTATAAATACAGTCAGTCTTCCTTTCTTAGCCTTCATATACCAAAATGGCAATATTAATACTTACTAAAACACACACACACACACACACACACATAGTAGTAGTATTACCCGCAGTGATAAGGAAATAACCTGCTCAACGATTAATTTCCATGGCACAGCTGCTGCTGCTGTGTTCTATTTTTGTGGCAGTGACGTCGCTTTTGTTGCGAATGTCGCAGCAAAAGTTTAACTAACAAATCAAATGTATCCACTGTGCGCTCAATTAACTGTGAATCAACAGCAGCAAAGGAGTTGCCTGATCGGCTTGTTTTGCTTGTGCATGTGTGTGCGTGTGTGTCTGTGTTTGTGTGTGTGGCTTGTCTCCTTGACTATTTGCCATTTGCCTGCCCAACAAGAATTTCACGACTTTCAGCCCCCGAACTGAGTCAAAACAAAATGCGAAGCAATTGAGAAAAACACAAACTTGACAAACCTATAGCAACGGCAACAATAACAACGACGATAACAACAACATTGTCAGCTATAAAACTGGCAAGAAAATCTGAATAAAATACGTACAGAAGATACACGAAAAGCTTGACGAAGCTATGGGCCAAAAAGCAACAACGTCAACGTCAACGTCGCTCTCTTGCCCACACTCTCTCAAACCTCAACCTCGCTCTCACTCTCCCTCTCTCGCTGTGATTCTCTCGCTCTACCACTCTCTGTGTCTGTTTCTCACCCGCTCTCTGAGAACAGCTTTTTGACTGCGTACGTGTTTAGGTGTGCGCTCCTATGTTCGTATTCGTCTGTCTGAGTATGTGTGTGAGTGTATGCGGTAGCTATGAAGTCATACTGTGCTTGTTGTGTATGCGTGTGTATGTCAGAAGCATAGAATGTGACGGAGGCACGAAGTGAGGAGAGCGGCAACTCTGACCACAGCCCAAAACGAAGAACACGAGAATAAAGTCAGAAAAAAACCATTCCCAGCTTGATCAATGGTAAATGGCGCGAGTGGAAGCTGAAATGAATGTTGAAGTTGAAGTTGGAGTCGCAGAGTTGCCGTTACTTACGGGAATAGAATTCGGTTGAAAGATAATCCACAATAGAATCTCGTGGATTGTAGTTTGTTGAATACTTTGCGGCGCGTTTATACGGCGAGTTTGGCTTGGCTTGGGGGCTCTTGGCTTGTTGTGTTTTCACTTTTCACACTGATTCTAGTTGATTTCGCTAATGCAACACACAAACACACTCACACATGTAAACAAATTCTTGGCCACTTTTTTTCTATTCAGCACGAAAAAAGACAATTTGTTGTTGTTGTTGTTTTCGTCGTCGTCGTTGAATACCTGTTGAAAATTTACGTCGAGTGAGTAATAGAGAATAGTGAATGAGCATAAGTGTGAGGGAGAGAGAAAGAGAGAGAGAGGTGGCGTAGTAGTCGTTGTGTGTGTAGGGGGAGGGGGTGGGGGAACGTAGTCTAGGCGTGGGCGTTTTCAAAAATTGCACCAACAGTTTGTATAAATTAAATTCAAATTTAATTTTTATTTATAAACACTCGAGAATTGCGCGCGTTTTTACTGCAGATGCTTCTGATATTTTCTGACATTTCTCTTGCCCGATGTTTTTCTTGATGTTTCTTTTGACTTTTTATTTTGCCTATTGGCCACAGCCGTAATAACGCTTAAACGTACCGTGGTAAAAATATTCGAAATGCTGCGCACGAAGAGCAAACTAGTACTGAGGGATTGTTTCGCAGTCACTAATGCGCCAGGCCAAAACAACCACTGCCCCACTAGATGGAACGACTCAAGAGAGGGAGAGAGAGAGCGAGTGAGGATGACGTCACAATTGGGAACAGTGGAAAAACTAGTGACAGCTTGCTGCTGCTCTCAACTAGGTGGCAACGCTGCGTCTCAACTGTTGTGGAACGCGTTCACAATAGTTGAATTTCAAATTCATTTAGAGAATATGATTTTATAATTTAAATTAATTTCTATTGGTTTTTAGTTACATTTATTCATATTTAACGTTTGCGATAGAGGCACGGTTTCAGTGAGAACGGTTTTAGTTTATCCGCCTTGCTCACGTGACGCATCTTGCGAAAATGAAAGAAGTAAAAGTAGTTTACGGCAACATCCTTCTTTACCAGATCGAATCCGCAGGCAGTCATGAAGCGCACAAACTCTCGTACCTCCTCGAAGCGCGACTGAATCTCGGCAATGTACACGTTGCCGTGCAGCTTGAGCACACGATTCGCCTCCAGCAGGTAATCGTTGAGATTGGTGCCCATCAGCGAAAGGCAGTAGACGGCCACGTCCAGAGATTGCGCCTGCAATGGCGTCTTGGTAATATTGCAAGCGATAATGTCGTCACGTGTCGAGACCAGATCCATGGAGTACACCTTGTTGGGCACCGCCTCGGCCAGTTTACCCTCCCCGCAGCCGAAATCGCCAATGATAGCGGTCTTGGGTAGCTTCTTGATGGTCTTGATGATGCGTGCCAATGGATTCGATGGCCACTTCTCCACCTGCTGGCGATAGCCGGCATGGTAGGCCTCGAAGGCACTCGCATCCGAGCGGAATAGTCCCTCAGCCTTGGTGCTGTTCACTGTGTACAGCTGCTCGTTGATGTAGCGAAAGCGTCCGCCCAACAGTTCCGACTGCAGCTTGTTGGCCAGCGTAGCCGGTGTGGGTGCCGCGCTGGGTGACGCTTCCATGGCCTCAACGGCGGCTTTAACTAGTTCGGGCTTCAGATTCAGCAGTTGCTTCTTCTGCTCCTTGCTTGTCTTGGCTGTGTTAACGACGGCGCGCTGCTTCTCGACTCGTCCACTGCGCACCTTGTGCATGGCTCGCAGCTCATCGTCGGCCTCCTCGTCGCTGGATGAGTGGCTGCGTGGCAGTGCTAAGGGTCCTTGGCCTTGTCTGTAAGTTGAAAAATCCTTCACCTTTTCGGCCTTCTTCTTTTGCTTCTCTTTTTTCTTTAGTTTCGCCTTCTTCTTGTTGGGTGCTGCATTGCCAGCAACTGTCGGTGCGGCAGGGTTGAATTTTACAGCTTCGTGGTCCCATGAGGGTATCTCAAATGCCATTTTATGTTATTTTTTTCCATTTATTTGTATAAATAAATATTCAACACACACTTCGCGCAACACGTGAATTTGTCTGTTGTTGGCAGTGTGACCACACGGAAATTAAAGAGCAAAATACCAATATATCAGCTGTTTTACCTGGCGCTGCCAACTTCATTAAACTATTAGCGCAATTTTCAAAATACAAAAAATACCAAAAAGTAGTTGCAACTGTTTTGAAATACTTTTATTTTGCACTAAACTAAAATTCAACAAGTTTTGTTTTGTATATTAATTTATAATTTTCGGTTTCTTGCTTTCTTTTTCTCTTTTTTTCACGTACATACAAACTAATTAACTTAAAAATACACTTCTCTCTTTTCATTTCATTTATAATTTTACAACTGAAGACGAATAATGGTGCTGCTCGGAAAGTTGATCGCTTAGGCTAAAAATCGTTACTATTGACAATCAGTTTCAATCAACGTACAGATACGGCGCTACCTAAATATATAATTTGTGATTATTTTTAATCGTTTTTCGGTAGCCCTTTTACAATGTGGTTTCAAATGTTTTGTGTTAATTATTAATTGTAATTTCATTTTGTAGTTTTTAGAAAAATCTTACGACTATTTTGTTTCCCAACAAACCGTTTTTCATGCAATCATTTTCATCATCACCATCCTCATCATCATCATCATGATCATCAACTTTCTTTCGTTTTCTCTCTCTCACATTTATTGGATTCTCGTGTTGGTATTTTTCAGCCAACTGAATGCAGTTCTGCTTTTACATTTAAACAACTACAAAACATTTGCGATTTACAATTGCTAAAAACTATTAAATTTATGTATATATATGTATATTATATTTATTATATATTTTATGTATAATTATAATTTCTATGAATTACGGTAATTTTATTGCGTACGCCTCGCCTTGACATGGCCTTCTTCTTCCCTCATCTTTCTAGCTGACTCTTGTTCTCTTTGATCTCTTTGTCTGCATCTTGAAACTTATTTGTGAACAAAGATTACACAAAAAACCTCTATAAAATTAATCATATACCATCTGTATATTAGTATATATAGTATGTATGTATATAATTAATAAAGTTAGGCATATAATTTAAAGCATTTTCATCTTTGTAATACAAAAATATAATTACAACGGAATCGGGGGGCGGGGCCGGGGCGGGGGCTGCGACTTAATCGAATACATTTACATACTATATAGAGTTGAGGGTTTGGGGGATTTTGGCAAACAATGGAAATAAATTGGTTAAGGGGTTTGCAGAGTGGGGGTGGGGAGGTGACTACGAATCTCATAACCGGTTGCAGTTTTTCATTTCGTTTTTCCACTTTAATAATCGTGTAGTTGTTGTTGTTGTTGTATTTCCCATTTAGTTTGTTAGTTCCTGGTTGCCTCTAGAATAAAATGCGCTAAGTTGCTTGATTTAATTTAGTTTAAGAGCTTACGGCCTACGACGAGTAATTAAATTACATTTAGTAGTTGACGCGCTTCGCTTTGCAATTTTAATTAATTAATTAATCTGTGTGTGACTGATTGTGTGTGTGTGTATGTGTGTGTGTGCGTGGAGGTGTTCTCGCGTTGTATTGTTGCATTGCAATTGTATATTATATTTGGAATATAACAACTATCGGTCTAGTAACTGGCCTCGTGCCCGGCCAGAATATACAGATCGTGTCCCTCCTCGCTGCCCAGTGAACCGGTGCGGAGCAATTGACTCTCCAAGGCAACGACCCTAGGGAAGATTAGCATATTAACAAGGTACGTTAGGCAGTGCCATGTGAAGTACTCACTTATCGCTGCCCAGCAGCCGATAGGTGCGACTCATGTCCTTAATCTCCTGCGTTATCTCGCCGTTGCGCAGAGATTTGCCCTGCATGCCGTGCTTGTGGAATGCTAAAACACTGTCCGGCAGACAAACTGCAAGTAATGAAGACAATGTGATTAATGGTACAAAATATATAGACATTATTCAATATATATATACATATTCAATATATATAGACATCATTCAATTTATATAGACATATTAAATATATATAGACATCTTCTCTTACCAATACTGTCCACATTGAAATCAAAATTGAGCTGCGAGACCATTTTCTTGTGCTGCTTGGGATTGCCCTGCAGCGTGACCACCTGCATCACATTGCCATAGCAAACCAGAATGGCATCCTTATCCACCTGGTGTACGCGCACCACTTTCAGCAGATCTCGACGCGGTACCATTGTGGCCATGACGTCATAGTCCAAATCCTCCGAATGGAACCAACTCGCACCTAAGAAGAAAAAGAAGAAGAAATATCATTCCAGCAGGGTACCCCCTTGAGGTGCTACTGCCACACTCACTGTTCATATTGATGAGCTCCAGCTTGAGGCCACCGTTGAGGGCTTTGCGCACGCCTGTGCACACAATGGGATACTCCAGTTCGGGAGTGATGATCATCTCGAAAACTGGCGTATGTCCATTCTGCACGCAGCCATGTCCCCCGCCCAGTATACTGATTGCTGGCCATTCGCACTGCTTGAGCAGCATGAATTTGTTCAGCGGATCGTACCATTGCATAAGGAAGATCCCATTGGGTGTCGCACCGCACAGATACTTGTAACCGTTATAAGGATTCCTTGTGACACAGCACTGTGTGCAGCCCTTGGTGTCGGGCACCTTGGTGGTTAGCGCAAACTTGCGCGGCACCAGACGCTCGGGTATCTTGTTCATGTGCAGCGAGAAACGCACTGTCTGCTTGGAGTGCAGTGCGACCAGATCGTGCCTGTATAGCTGGCACGATTTGCCGGACAAACTCATTAGCACATCCTTAATCACATACAGCCAGGTGGTGCGACGCGGATAGAGCTGATCGATGGCCGCATCGTGTAGCTCGTTCATGTTAAGATTATAGATGCCCTCCTCGGCCCCGATCAACAGATGCTGATCTCGCGTCTCTGGATGGATCCACGATGCGGTGCAGTGCACATGCAGCGGGCAACCGTTAAAGATCTTTGAAAAGCATGCGCCCATATGCACCTTGGGCGTCGGGGGCAGACCGTTCGAGATGGGCCTGGGCGGTGTATGGCGACGGCGATGCGAACGTTTCGGCGGCACAGGTGGCGTATTGTTAAGCAGATCTGGCTGTGCTTCCTTTTCAACTATGGAACGAAAGGGAAGAATAATTATTATGACTGGACAATTGTTGAACTGATGGAGCACTTCCACTCACTCTCATCGTCGTCCTGTGCACCGCCGTCGCTGAGACTGCGCGTGCGTGATGATTTGCCCATGTCATTGAGCAAACCCATCAGCTGATCCATTGAGCTGTGCCGACGCGGCGAGTCCTCTATGCCATTCTGTGCAGCAAGGAAAGAGGTTAAAGGTTGCATTGAACGTTGCCACCTCAAGAAGGGCACACTCACCTGGTTGCTCTCGTTGCGATAATCACAGTTGCTGTTCCCAATTCCAGTTCCCGCTGTTCCATCCACTGTTGCTGCTGTTGTGCCTCCGCCTGCGCTGCTGCGCAACAGATTCTGGTAAGGATTCTCTTCAGTTCCTGCCGCTGTCGCTGCTGCTGCCGCCGATGACGCAGCTGCTGCTGCTGCTGCCGCTGTTGCTGCTGCTGCTGCACTGGTTGAGGCGCAATTGGAATGCATAAAGCCATCGCCGGCTGAACGTTGACTAGCCGCTGTAGCTGTTGCTGCCGTTGTGGGCGTGGCATGCATTATACCAGACTCGCCCACATGCTTGTCCAGGCCATTGCTGCCATCGCCGCTGCAATTATCGAGTAGTAGGAGGCGATTATAAAACGAGGCTGACGAGGATGATGATGATGTAGCTGCTGCTGCTGCCGCCGCTGCCGCTGCTGCTGCTGCTGCTGTTGTTGATGCTGTTGATGTGACTGATGCTGATGTGGTGCAGTTGTTGGTGGTGCTGTTACTGTTGTTACTGTTGCTGTTGCTACTGATGCTGCTGTTGGATGCGAGCGATGAGAGCAAACCCAGACCATGCTGGCCACCATCAGCAGTGGAGGAGGAGGCAGAGGAGACGGCAGCCGCCGCCGAGCGATAGTTACTGCTGTGTCGCAAATAATGCGCAGCCGAGGCAGAGCAACCACCCGCACCACCCGCACCCGCAACTGAATTCGAACTGGAGCTGGCTGAGACGACGGCGGCGGCGGCGGCGGCGGCGGCAGCATTGACAGCATTCGAGGCAATCGGTGCTGCATTGTTGTTCATGGCAATATCAAGTTCGAGCAGTTCGCCCTGCAGCTGCAGATCATCGTCGGCATCGCCGTCGCCAATGCTGGTGGTGCGCAGATTGGACAGACCCAGGTAGGCGCTCAGCGAAGCGGACATGCTCATGGGATTGAGATTCATGTTCAGATTCAAATTTGAATTTGAATTGGAATGGACCAAGGCGTTGCTGGTGCTGCTGCTGCTATTCGATTGCTGGTGGTTCAGTTGATGTTGCTGCTGTTGCTGCTGCTGATGATGATGGTTCAATGGTTGCTGGTGTTGCAGATGATTCAAGCTCTGCTGCTGCTGTTGCTGTTGCTGTTGCTGCTGATGATGGTGATGATGATGATGATGGTGATGATGATGATGCCCTCCACCGCCACCGACACCACCGACTCCGGCTAGGATGTTGCTGCTGCCACCGCCTCCTCCAATGCCGCCGCCGCTGCCGTTGCCACCGCCACCAGCAACGCCGCCTGCCCCATTTGTTGCGGGGACACCGGTCACGCCTCCGGCTCCATTGTGGGCACAGCTGCACTCGGCACCGAGTGCCGCCGAATCTTTGGTCTCGTTCAATGGTAAAGTTGCTCTAAGAGCAGGAAGACAGAGCGAGCGAGCGAGCACGAGCGATAGATTTAGTGTGTGTGTGTGTGGGAGAGAGAAAGAGAAGAGAGAGAAAGCCAAAGGTGTTTGAGCTTCTTCGTTGAAACACGCACAACATACACTTATACACTTTGTGGGGCGAGGGGAAAGGGCAGAGGGGGTTTAGCTCTGTGTGGGTGCAACATGTGTGTGTGTGTGCGTGAGAGAGAGAGAGTGAGAGAGTATGTACACAGGTTGAGGAAGTAGAGTGTGGCATGCCCTCTCACCCGTCGATATCTATCTGGGTGTGTGTGTGTATGTGTCTCAGGGTAAGTGTATGTTTGTGGTGTCAGCCAATACTGCAAAACTATCGGCAACAGCAGAAACGATAGTATGATATTTTTCAACATATCGATAAACAATTGTAGCGGACTATCGAACAGGACTGTTTGCTTTTTGGACATGTCAAACTATTGATAAGTTGAAACTATCGATAAGTTTAAATAGTAATGAAACCATCGTGTGTTTTTCATTACTGATGTCACTATCGTATGACTTCAATCTTCTTTTAAGTTTTATAGAATATCGATAATATTAAACAGTAATGGAAAGTGGTTCATTAGTGATGCAACTATTGTAGGATTTCCTTCTGTTTGAAAAATACTTGAAAAGCTTGTAAGACTATCGATAAATTGAATTAGTAATGATAGTATCGTATATTATTTACTATAACTTGGATTGTTCGACTTATGAAGCTATCAATTGGTTTAAATAGTAATATAACTATATCGTATACTATAAACCATACTATAGGCCCTTTAAGGATTGGTTATACCTTCCATTATAAAACACGTACAAAGATTTTCTTTAATTAATGCCTAACGATAGTAGCCGATAGATGTGCAGTACTCGCTGCTGGTTGGGTATCACCGAGGGGTTTCTCGAGGACCTTTTTGATGCTGTTGTAGTCATTGTTGTTGTTGTTAGTGTGTGCCTGTGCATGCAGTACAGCTATTGGCTAAGAGAACTTCCGTGTATTTGCTCTCTCTTTGCCTCATAATTTATGATTTAAATTTAATTAGCAGCAGGGGGTGACGGCAGCTTCTACTACCCCCTCCCACATCACAGCTTGTGGCTTGATTTTAGTGCGTAGACACAATATATAAATAAATAAATAAATAAACTAATGTGAATGCCATAAATAATGCATGAGACAAAGCTAAAACAAATAGACGAATACGAAACACGAACACGAAACACGGACATGAAACACAGACACATAGATACAGACACGCACATATGCAGATGTATAAGTACACACACATAAATACAGCTAGACATGCAAATACACAGAAAATTGCCTCGCACATGAATGCACATTGAAACAGTAAACAAAGAGGGAGAGGAGTAAGTAAGAAGGAAGGGAGCGAGAACTTGAGAACATGAAGAAAATACTTGGAAAATGAATTCCTCAAAAATGAAATGTATAAAATTTTCCAAATATTGTTGAATGAAATGAAACAAATAGAACAGACAGCACAAAATGCAATGTAGAAAGACAGAAACTTAGATTCAGTTCAGTTAGAGAATGATGGAGATCAGCATACTCTGTAAATGGCATAGACTATTTTGCAAGAAATTTACTCTTTACAACTTCACCTACAATTGTTCATATACCCCCTCTTGCCATATTCATAATTACAGGGTATTACACAAATAAAAGAAGAAACTAAAACAAACAGGAATAAATTTACTGAAAAAATCTCAGCAACAGAAGCTGCTGATGCCGCCTGAAGGATATACAACTATGGGGGGGGGAGAAGAGTAGGAATAGATGAAAGATAGACAGAGTGGAAGAGGGGTGGGAGGGTATCGGAGATAACACAGCATACCCTATGCTATTGGCTGTTCATTTGCAGATAAGTTTTGAGAATTGTTATGCCATGTGGCAGCATAATTGCAATTTGTTCGCCTTGCAGGCAACAGCTCATCAATTCTTCAATAAACACTTGAGTGTGCGTGTGTGTGTGTGGGGGAACGTGTGTGTGTGTGTGTAGCTTAGTGTGTTCTGTTGCCTGTTGTTGTACTTTTTCATGTACTTGGTTATTCCTTCATGAGAAGTTGCGCTTGTACGCATATTTTAACAAGCTTTACGCATTCTATGTGAAGGACAATAGGGTGGGAGGGAGTTAGAGAAAGAGAGAGGATGTCAGGAATGCACTAAATTGCTTAATGTGGCAAAGCAATTAAATAAATATTTTAATACAATCATATTGAAAAGGTTTTCCCTGTGGTGCTATTCAAATAAGCCTTAACATATGTTAATATTAACATAAATTGTTTTAAATAATGAGCGGTTACAATTAACTGCAGTTTAGATAGAATCTAAATAAATGATAAGCTGTAAAACTAATTAAACGGCATATTTAATATTCATAATTAAATCACATAGGGTGGGACTGGGTGGTACATGATGAAATATCCACATTAATTCGAAGCAAAAAAAAAATTTGAAATAAAAAACCAATTACGGACGGAAAGACAGCTTTAACTGCAGACAGACGACGGACATGGCTAACTCGACACGGCTGTGGATGCTGATAAAGAATATATCTATATAGTTTGTTTGCCTGTTACATAAATTTTCAGTTTGCAAACATTTATAATACCCTTCTTCCCTATGAATACCGGATATAAATAGTCTATTTCCAGCTGCTCACGAAACCTTTACCTCAGCAATGATTAACAGAGCATTAATATTTTTTACCCTACACTACTCTACTTAAGTTGAGAAAACCTTGCTTGTTCTATACCTTCCCAATTCAATAATCCATATTTTCCTCAACATTTCTTTTTTGAATTTCATTTCGCACATTTGCTGTTTCTCCCATTGTAACGAAATCATTAGAGAAGGACATAAAGAAAAAAACAGAACAACAAACAGTGCAAAAAATAATAAAAAAAAAGAGAAAACACAAATACAAATACAAGGTAAATACTACGTGAACAGCCAGAGTCCGCCCGATGGGGATTATTGGCACTAGTTAGCCTGGCCCAATAATAATAATAACTATAAAAGCAATGTGCGGACAACCATTTGCACACACATCAAATAAATAAACACTAAAAACTGGGAAGGAGCCAAAGGAGCCGCATAAAAAAGGGTCCAGTGTTTGACAAATCGAGCGTATTTATTTCCCTTTCGCTCATTTTGTGTGTTTTCCTTTTTTTTCTACTTTTTTACTGATTGCGCTTAAATTTGTTGTACATATAAATTAGTTAAGATTTTCGATGTACGTGTGTTTGTGTGTGCACTGTGCATAATTTAGCCATCAAAATGGGAGGAGGCACCACACGTTGCGTATACGTAACGCGCGCTAGACACGAGACAACGAGTCGCATTACGTATACGTTAAAGCATAGCTAAAGTTTCGGTTAGAGCCAAAAAGGAGACAATGCGGCACACAAAACAAAAGAGCGCACATTATAAAGAGGGAACAAAGAAAAGAAGAGACAGCAGGCAAGCAGGAAGATAGACAGAGAAAAATAGAGGGATGAAGGGAAAGACAACATAATTATAAAGAAAAACACTAACTTAATATTACTTGTATAAAAGTTCAAGTAAAGAGAGAGAGAGAGAGAGAAACCAAACGAACTTCATTAAGGTGGAAAACTGAGCCAAATAACTTGTAATCAACTGATGTGGCCAAGATGTTCATAATGATAATGCGGCTAAGGTGTGCCAAGAACAGCGAGGTGAGGAGCGGGGAAAAAATTCGCCGCAATTTACTTGCAGTGAGACGATAAAGTGGAAGAGAGAAATATGCAGAAAAAGAACAATTTTATATAAAAAACGATGTTTGAGCTTATTGAAACCGATTTTATATAGTAATTCAATATATTTTAAACATGAGATAATGAAAGAAGAAACATGAGAAATGAAAGAATTCCTTAATGATTACTTAGTAATAAATTATATAAACTCCAGATCATTAGCCAGTCTTAATTATTGAGTAATTTAATAATAAATTGGTTATCCTTAGAGAAGGAAAGAGAGAGAGAGAGGGAGGGACGGCAATTGCAGTTGCTGCTTCAACTGCAGCTGGGGCAATTAAACTTAACACTAAATCAAAGTCAAGTGGAGCACTGTATGCAGGTGTGCGGTGTCTGTGTGCGGTGTGTGTGTGAGTGTAATGAATGTAAGTAGCCGTTGTACCGTTAGTTAGCTAAATTATACATGTGTTTGCACTGCGTGCGTGTTGTGGCTGCATCTATTACAGTTAGGTTTATTACGACGGTCTCTGTGTGGGCGAGAAGTGGGTAGGGGGGGGAGAAGTAAAGGGAGCTAGTGTTGTCTATTATGTGAATATACATATACTATATACTTTTTGCCCAGTCTAAGTCTAAGTTTCAGAGAGATAGTGAGAGAGAGATTATCATTAATTGGTGTGGTAGTTACCTTAGCTTTAGCTCCTCATCAATATACTGTAAGAGGCTCCTACAAAAATCAAACACAGAAGAAAAAATATACGAAAAAAGAAACGGAAAGAAAAATATAAAAAGAAAATTCGTAAAAATAGTGTATGTGTAAAATAGTTGTAACAAATTAAATAAAAAACAATTTTCCCTCCCAGCAAAAAACAAAACAAACTTTTTTCTCAAACTACTAACAGAAAAAAAAAAATTTAACCAAAATTAACAATTTATTGTTTATTTTTCGTTGCTGTAAGAAGCAGAGGCGACAGCAAGTAACTGGAACTGGCAACTGTATCAAACATGCATAAGTTAAATTGGGAGATAGGAAAAGAAAAAACAAACGAGCAAAGAAAATAGAAGGGGAAACGGGCATAGAGCAGCTAAAAGGAAAAAAGCCAAAGGCAACGCGGCTGCTGCTTTGGGCGGCTGTTTACGGCCAATTAAACGCATTAGCCAATTTTCAATGGCCATAATTTGTTTTAATATCATATTTTCCAGCCGAAATAATGGGCATATTATATAGAGAGAGAGAGAGACAAAAAGAAAATACGCTAGAAAAAAAGGATAAACAAAAAGCAGAAAAAAATGGTTCATTTTTTGCGCTACTTTTGGGGCCAATTAACGATGTTTTCTGACTTGTTCTAAGAACGAAACGGGGGGCGTATGAAGCACACACACACATCTTCTGTTGTTTGGTGTAGGCGTGGCTTGACACGCACTGTGAGTGTGCGTAGGCGTTTTATAGCACATAAAAAATTGACAAGCTCGATTTTATGGCCCCAATAAAAGTCAGCAGAAAGTCAAGGCGAAGGGTTGATCATTCTGTCGCCAACTGTCTGTGTGTGTGTCTGCGTGGGTGTGTGTGTGTGGGAGGAAAACTCATATGCATAAACGTGGCAGTTTTCACCACAACTTTAGGGACTTCACAGCAGAAGACAGACATCACAACTTTCGAGCTGTAATCATTTAACATGACAAATAGCCTACTTTATGCCAGCTGTGCGATACTCTTTGGGTAGAACTGGGCGTATGTGTAATGTGAAATTCACACTAATTGATTTTCTACGAAAAGTGGTTTCACTCTTTCATAGCAGCATACTTTTAAGACCTAGCGCATAAATTTACCACAAAATGAAGCTAAAATTTGTTGTATAATTTTAAAATAACATGCTTTGTCGATTTTTATGTAAATTTTATCCAATTTATGCAAGTTCACCAAGGCAAACTGAAAAGAAGGAATTGCTGCTGAGGAAGGAAGTTTGATTAGAATTCCTAAAAGAAAACCTTTAAACCTTGGCATAATTTATAGCAACATTGCCTTGGGACATTTTTAACTCTTTTTCATGCTCAACTGTTGTTGGTCTTTCTGTCTTCCTTGGCCAACTGCTTATTATTATTATAGCATAGCATACTTTTGCGGGCATCCATCTGCCTGGGGGGCCAAAGCCACCGTCAGGTGGTAATTATTTATCACGAACGGAGTCCGAAGTAGTCAAAAGTTTCAGGAGCACGTAGTGTAACTTTAACTCGAAACGAAGCGCGTGCAACAGCTACTGTGCAGCAAGCAAATTACACGTGGCGCGTGCCTGCCTTGCTGCAACTGTGCAACTGTGTCAAATGTGCCACCAAAATGTGGCGAAGCGGCGAAGCCAAGGCCATGCTAAATGACATTACCAGAACTGCAGCTAGACTGTGCAAGCAGAGGAAGCAAAAGACATGCCACAACAGAGCCAGAGAGGCACGGTGAAAAGGGGGCAAGGCAAGTAGCAGCAGCAGCACGAAGTGGCAGAAAGAGCTCTCAAACCTTAAGGACATGTTCATAATCAAAGTGCCGCTGAGCCTTTGTCGCTCTACGCTGGGACTACTAAAAGTAAATATAACGAGAAAGAGAGAGAGAAAGTAGAGTGAGAGAGAAGACAGATAGAAGTGTGTGAGAGAGCGAGAGAATAACATGATATGGCAAAAGGTATGAAGAAGTTGCTTTCAATTTACAAGTGTATAAGAGTCATGTGTGTGTGTGTGTGTGTGTGTGACAGTTGTGTCTGTCTGTGTTTGAGTTACGTGCGTGTGTGTGTGTATGTGTGCTTTAACTGAATTACATAAACGTAATACGAACTGAAACAGTTAACGAAAGTTGAGCGAAATTTTTTGGCAAAGCGGCAAATGCAACAACAAAAACTGTAGCAAAGTTTCAGGCAACGCGGCTGATATAATTAAGAATATATATATATATATACAGATATAGGTAGACAGAGAAAGAGAGTAGAGTGGAAATGTATATAGATTGAGCCCACTTACATGTCGCTGGGCAACGTCTCGGGACTAGAAGAACGCTCGTACCACGTCGAATTCGTCGTCATGCCTGCAAAACAGAAAGGGGAGGAAGAAAAGGGAGGACAGAAAAAAGAAAGTGAGAATAATTAGAAATATTGTAAACAATATTGCAGGAAGTGGGAAAGAAAAGGGTTTGAGTAATTCAAGATAAATGGGATAAAGATGGAGAAAAGTTTGAGAAAACAAAAGAGAAAGATATAGTGAAAGATATAGGCATATTGGTAATCGATATTTGTGTTAGTTAATTGATAGTTATATGCATTAACTATACTACTTCTAGTTCTTATCACACTTGCCTGTCTTGAGTGTGTGATTCTGCGCCGGAACTCCATTGGTGCGCGACGTCATCTTGCTGGGAATGCGTTGCGGCACTCCTGCCACAGTCTGCGAAGGAAGCAAGTGTAGAGAAAGTAACATTAAGCCGAGCTAAGAGCAGAGTGACAAAGTTTTCAGTTTTGCGATAAAATCTCATAAATCAAAATCATATTCGCTGCTTTTTTTATTTTTCAGTGAAGAAAGTGGAAAGAAAAGGAAAGAAAAGAAAAGCCTTAGCCAATTTTAGGCAAAACTTGGCTCTAAGCTAAATTTAAATGGCAGAAAAAGTAAGTCCTTGCGACGAGCACATTCCCAACTCTCTTTCCCCTTTCCTACTTTCCTGCTACCAGGTTACCACAGGCTTCTTGCTCTGTCTCTCGCTCTCTCACTCTCAGTCGACCTCGGACAGTGACAGGCAGCGAAAAGTTTCGCAAAACATCCAAACAAATTGAAGATTTATGAGTTGACATGCCACAGCACATCTCCATACAAAATGAATCAAGTGCGAAGCGTGAAGCGAGCGCGGAGCCCACAAAAGATGAAGAGCAGAAGACGATGAAGAAGAAGAAAAGAAAATGTGTGTCCTCCATTAAATTTGCATTTGTTGGAGAGCGACCTTTTCCCACGCAGAGCCGCAAGCTTTTGTGAGCTTCGATGTATGTGAGCTGTCTAGACGGTTGCATTAGCCAGGCATACTTAGCTTCCCTCTACCATTGCCCCTCTCATCCCTACACCTCTATTGACATCGTCTATTAGTTGGGGTAAACACGTCAAATTTAAATATTAAATTATAAATCCAATATTTATGTTGGCAATATAAATTTGTAGTGACAAATTTGCAGGCACAATTTTCATTTGGCCAAGTGACAGAGATGAATTGCTGTATATAGATGTAAATAGATAAGGTGTTCACTAGTGTAATTTATATAAACGTAGGTTATATTGCCAGCAATTTCAGCTAAGCATGTGTAACTGCTTTTTAATCGTCATCAATTTTGCGCGCAAACTGTTTTGCTCTCTCATTTAATTTCCATTTTCGTCAGTTATCACAGAGTGAACTAGCTCTCTCTCTTTCTTTCTCCCTCTCCCTATACTCTCTATACTACTGTTTATATACCCTATATATCATTTACCTAGCGCGTAGGCTTCTCGCGCACTATGCTGCCTAATGGCCTCACTAAATCTTCAATTTTTGCTGCGCGTACAAAGTAAACTTCCAACGGAGGCATAAGTAACTTGGCGAGCCAAGTTGGCAGACACAGCAGCCACCCAAGCCTTCTCTCCAACCCCCCTCACTTCCCAGCAAACTCTTCTTTAACAAGGCAACAGTAAAAGCGCAAATAAATTACACATAAAGGTGGCAAGTGGCTTTTGGCCTTGGCCTCCTTTTGCCTGCCCTCGCCCTCGCCCCCGCTCTTCCCCGCTCTTGCACTCACCTCCTCATCACCGTCGACACAATAATAATGCTGATTGGGACTCTGGTACTTCTGCAACAGCTCCTTGGCCACTCGCTGCGGCATCTCGCACTGGACAAACGGATGCTGCAACAGTCGTTCGGCTGTGGGACGTTTCTTTGGATTCTTGGTCAAGGCCGTCTTGAGGAAATTGTGAAAAGTTGGGCTCCATTTATCCTTGTTGCTCAGTGTGGGCGGCTTGAAGCCGCTCTTTGACATGAGGAAGAGGGCGCGCATTGGATGCAAATCGAACATGGGCGGCTGCAGTTCAGCCAGTTCTGCGGAAAGCGGATAAACCCGAAAATATTCACAGATTATAAATCCAGTTTTTAATTGAGTTATGACTAACCCACCATGCATCTTGCCGCCCCCTTTGCCACACTCAATTGAACTTACCAATTGCCGTTATGCCGCAGGCCCAAATATCACAAAGTTGATTATAGCCCCCCTTGCGCTCCACAGCGGCCACTTCGGGCGCCATCCAGTAGGGTGTGCCTGCAAAGAGGGAGAGAGAGAGGTCAAAATTTGCCAAATTTCAAATCGATTTCGATGGCAGCGAGCCCCAAAATGTATGCTATATTAATTATACTATTCGATTTGCGACCAATTCCCGCTGCGGATTTGGCCATTTTTGATTGTTCCGTTTGTTTTAGTTCGCGCTTGTGGCGTGATTTAATTAACTGTCCATATTTCCAAAGTGAATTACGTGTTCTCAATTTATCTATGTTGTAATTGCATTGAGCACACGCCATGTGGCGCCGTTTGAACTACAAAACTTAATTTAAATTTTGGGCTGACAAAATTGCGAATGGTAGCAGAAGATGGAGAATATGAAACAGCATTTCAACAGCTGCCACCATTCTCAATTCACACACACACACTCCACACACTTGCAGCTGCCACAGTTGGCACACAATTTAATTAATAAGTGAGAAATGAGCACATAAAATGGCAGCGACGTCATGACTCAAGTATCATTTTATTAATTGCAATTTGTCAGTAGCGCAAAGGCAGACAACGTTGGTAATTGCACGACTTGCTGCATACCCTGTACCAAATAGTTGGGTATAATGTGAGGCATATACATATATTTCTACTCAATACTTAAGATATCTGCTTCATTCTGAATATGAAATAAATTTTCAATATAATATTTTATTACTATTTACTATTTCTTTCTTTTTTTTTTCTGTTCTTTCTACAATTTTAAGTTTATTTTTTTGCTCAGTTTTACAACACTTCTTATTCTATTGTCTGTAATTTAAGTATCTTATGCAATGCAATCCGAAACACTGCTTGAAAGTTCAAAGGTTAAGATGGCAGCTTTGACAAGTTGTGTGTGTGTGTGTGTGTACAACGCTCTGGCAACTTTTTAAGCGGGTGTCAATGCGCATTTGTGGCAAGACACACCCACACAAACACCAGCAAGCACACACACACACCTCTGGAGGCACTGCGCTACACTGTTGCCAAGTCCTGCAGTTGTTCCTTTCTCCCCCCCCCCCCTCCTCCTCCTCTTCTCCCTCTATTCACTTTCTTCGCGCCCTCATCTGAAGTATAGCCTCCTCTCGTCGTCTGTTCTCGCTGACTTTTTAATGATACTAAACACAAACATAAACACCCTTTTTATTTCTCTTACTTCTCCTTTTTATTTAATAACGAACAACGCAGGCGGCCCTCGCTTGTCTCCTGCCCTGGTATTGACAGCGTGTGTGTGTGTGCCTGCTTGTATATTTGTCTGTGTTTTATTTGTCTTGTTTGTGGTTTCATATGCAGACACTGCGATAGACAAGCAGACAGGCTGACAGGGGGCAGAGAAGAGAGGGAAGGACAGACAGCAGTTGTGTGCTTATCACCACATTTGTCACAGCAACAACAACAACAACAAGAATAGCAAAAACAATGTCACATTGAGGCAGCACTCGAACTGATAACACACTACACACTAAGCGACGTCACATTGTTTGACAACTGCAGACTGAGACGCCACTAAACCACCACACAGACAAGCACACAGATAGGCACACAGATATGCACAGACAGATAGACAGACAGACACCTCAAAGGTCGTCGCTCACAGTTGCCAACCCACTTCTATCACTTGCAGCATGCAGCAGACAATTGTCATATGAGGTTTTTGGCCGAGAGCAAAAATAAAAAAAAGAAATAAAAAACTTGCTAATTGTTGTGAGGGGCGGAGTGGCGGGGTAGGGATTCAAGAAAGTTGAGCTCGAATAAATGTCATAAAGTGCAACATAGTGTGGTGTGGCAACAAGAAACAAGCAAGTCGTTGGTGCAATGAACTTTGCCCCATTGTTGCAAATACACTGTGTGAGAGAGCAAGAATTTCGGTTGCAATTCTTGAAGATCTAAAGATTTTAGATGAAAAGGAATTAATTGAATAAGTATAAGGTATATAACTTTACAGATTACAGATATAAATGCTTCTATTCTATCGTATTTTACGATCTGTTCAATCCTTTAGAGACGAAAAAGTATTCAGGATTGCATATAACAAAAGCCTTGCTTTGATCTTCATTATTGAATAAAGTCTATACAAAGTTCACCGTGTAAATAGTTTTCTTATATAAATTTAAGGATTATCCATAAAATAAATATGTTAAACTATAAATAATAATATAAAATACAATAATCTTTATCTAGTTAGTTTTAGCAATTAAATTTCATACTCAACTTTCACATAAGTCGAGCTAAATCAGCAAATGCATTTTTAGTTCAGTTCAGCCACAATAAATTTCTTTCCGTGTAGTTGCCACATACAAAGTGCAACACGCAGCAGTTTGTCTGCAATTTGGCGCTTGCCTCAGACAAACTTAAAGATTATTAATGACGTAATGCTTGGACATTTTATGGGCCTGCATAAATCAAATGGCGCACACAATTAGCGACAAATTGAATTATCCTACTCCATCCGGGCGTAACGAGCAGAATGCCGTAAAAAAACGCTGGAAAATTTATGCGAAAAGCTTTTGCAGAGCACACCGATTTTAATGCTAAAGTCAGAAAGACAACAAAAACAACAACAACAATGAGAGAAATATAATCACTAAAGCATTATGCCCGCAATATCCTAGGGCAGTTCAAGGAAAATCCTTTTTACTGACCGACCGTAAAAGAAAATCCCTTTCATTGTCTGTTCTTTTATGCCAATCACAGTTCAAAAATGTCGACGGAACTTTAAAGTAAGGTTTAGGCCAGGCACGGTGGGCGTGGCAGATGTCATAATTTAATTAAGATGCCTTGAAAGTTTTCATTAAGCACTCAATTAATCGCTGCCAGCGTGCTGCGAGCTACGAAGGTCTGAGCTGATTAATGGGAAAGATTTAAAACGCCTTCCTTATTGAGTGGGCGTGCCGCAAAGGTGATGCTGTGGGCGCGCAAGAAAAGTAGTTGAGATTAATCGACACGACTGGCATCGACGTGTGGCATACCTGACATCGTTGTTGATATAATATAATACTATATATAGTGTCATGATAAGACGTGAAACAACTTTAAATAGTCCAGAGTGGAAACTACCCTGGAAATATGTATATAATTTATACTGTAATTTACAAACTTCCCAGACATTTATCGGCTTACTTTTATTTCCTTGGCTGCGACGCAATTTCACGAGATTATTTGCGTATTGTAGAAATATTTTTAGCTTAACGCGCCCTTACAGTGCCTCATATAAGTACTTTTATTACTTTATTATAACTTTCTTGGCGTCTACAGGGTATTAAAATTCATGCAAATGTTTTACACACACACACACACACACACTCGGAAGTCGTTGAGAGCTGCGTGTGTGGAGATTGCATGTTGTCATGCAAATTGCAAATGCCTGACGAGGCACTTCCACGCTCAGCTTACTTCCCCTCCCCCTCTCCCTTGCTCTTCTTCTTTCCCTGTTTCCTTTCCCCTCAAACACACGCAGCTCTCCCTTGCGTAGTTGAAGACGAGTTGTTTGACTGATAAGTTGA
This sequence comes from Zaprionus nigranus, assembly GCA_018903425.1. Lineage (NCBI taxonomy): Eukaryota > Metazoa > Arthropoda > Insecta > Diptera > Drosophilidae > Zaprionus > Zaprionus nigranus. The sequence goes on from JAEIGD010000006.1 coordinate 5,333,973, forward strand.
TATTTACATTTAAATTGCGTATACCACACGTTGTCCTTTCTGCGTGCTGCAGCGAATTTAAAGCTGCGAACGAGACAGGCAGAGAGAGAGAGAGAGAGTGGAGGGGGAAAACTGGAAAAAATGCCCGTGTCCAGTTGTGCGAAAGCTGCTTAGCGCGCCCAGCGCAGCAGAAAGAAACCTATTAGAGTTGGCGACAAAAGAAAAATTGCACGCGCAAAAGGGACAACACACACACATACACACACATACACACACATAGAGAGAGAAAGAATTATATTCTTTTGTGCTACGAACAGTACTAAGCCACCAGCACGCGCACAGCAGGGGAGCAACACGAACAATGAGCGTCTCCTTCTGGCAGGTGCTGTCCCTTCTCCGCCTGCGCTGGCAAACAAGCTGAAACATGTCTGCAGTTGATATTTTCTTTTAAATTGAATTGCTTAAAATTTCCACACATCCTTCTCCCCTCCCCCCGTGCCTTCCCTCTTTTTCCTTCTCTCTGTGTTTCTTAATGGCATTTTATTATTTGCCATTATTATTTTTATTCTTCTTATTTTCTATGTGTATTTTTGTTGTTGCTTTTGCACTGGTCTGCTCTGCTTTGCTTTGCGTTTATTGAATTTCCCTTCTGACCCGCCTTCCTTCCCTTGCACCCTCTGTCCACTTGCCGTTCGCTGTCTCTCTTTCTCTCTCTCTTTCTCTGTTTCGCCTTTGCCTGTCCGTTATTTCTGACAGCTGTTGTGCGTGTGTTTAAAAGCGTGAAAAGCAATTGTGGCCACTGTCAGCATCCTGTCAATAGCGTGTGTGTGTGTAAGTGTGAGTGTGCACAACACAATGATAAACACTTATGCCTTATGCCAACTTGATGCAAAGCGTCTGTCATTTTGTTCGTCCTGTGGCGACTGACTTCCTCTCTCCCTCATCTCTTCTACGATTGCTTCTTTTGCTTTTCTTTAGTGCTGTTGCTGCCTTTTTCTTTATCTTCCTCAAAAAATACTAGCACAACATACATTTCACATTTCAGCAAATACAGTTTTGTGCTTTCTTTCATACTCTCTCTCTCTTTCTTCCCCCTCCGCACTCTTCCCTTTGTCTAGAGTCATAAAAATGGTTCTATTAAATTTGCATAAAGCCAATGGCAAACACCGCAGCGAGCGCAGCTGCTGCAGCAAAGGGCGCTGGGGAGGCAAGGGAATGGGGAAGGAGGGGAAGGGGCGTGGCAAATGTTTGCGCATTTGTTTCAAGCCAATATGTACAAATTTGCCAGACAAACGAAATAGCAACAGGACCGCATCATAGCGCAGCACTTCGCCCTGGGAGCATTTGCACAAACTGCATAAATTCAATTAAAATGTATAAATAAATAAAATGCGAAATCAACTTGCAACACACACATACGCTTACAAATACGTATAATGCATGCTAGCAACGTTACGCATACGCAGCGTGAGCGACACACAAACACAACGTAGTGGATTATTAAGTTTCAGTTTGTTGTTTGTGGTCAAATGTCTTGACAAAGCAAGTTACATATGTAATTAGCTGGCAAAAGGCGGCAGAGATCAACATGAAAACGATAAACAACAAACATGAGAGAGAGAGAAAGTGACAAAAACCAAGAAAAAATAACACTAAGCTCAGCTTATGCAGAAACATTGTTGTTGTTTTTTTAAATCCCATAAGAGTTTAGTCATGTTGAAGCTATTAGAAAGGATTTGGCTTATTCAAGCAGAGATAAGTGCATTATATATTCAGGTTCATTAAAAGGATTTGCGTTTACTATCTGAATGTATTTTGTTTCTTACATTAGCCAAATAAAGCTTGATGAAGGTTTTTTATTGGGAATATTCCAACAAAGATATTGCTAATGCATGATGCTGATTAAGAATATACTCGTATATACTTAATGCGGTCTGCCACGCCTTCTTCTGCCAGTTACATACATATTTTCGGTTAGCACAAAGTTATAATACACTTCTACCCTATGAATATTACATTTCAGCTATTAAATCTTACTGTCTTGTTTTTTCATATCATAGATCAAGCAGTCGTCGGGTGTTTTATTAAATTATTCATTTTCTAAAATGTTCAACTAAATATAAGCAAAATTTAAGTAAAAATTAAAAAGAATTAAACCTAATCGCTCAGGATGGCACTTGCAAACTACAAAGAATGGTCAAAATCTTCGATATGTAGACCCAAAGATAATTTAATTACCGAAGGACTCCAGAGGGCTCGACGTTTTGTTATGGTCAGCTCCCTTGAGAAAGATGTGAGAGCTTAAACTGTTATTTCATCCATACAACTGTCCATATACATATCTTCCTCTTTCAGTGTCAACCTGTATCAATGCAATTATTATTGGGTGGCGAGTATGGACGTATATGGTTAAAAGATCGCGACAAGTTTCGCGAGCAAACATTTGGCTCTAAGACGAAAGTCATTCACAACGATTACGATTGGTGGGTCAAGTTGCACAAGACAGATAAATGTTTCTGTGTCATCTAAGTGGGGTTAGCAAATGACCAGAATCGTAGGACGCGTAGTAAAACAAAGATTTAGAACAGATTGAGATACAGATTTGGTATTTTAACTGAAGGTACAGATAAACTATCTGAATCAGAAATGGTAGCACTATTCAGTAAAATATTTATAACTACAAGTATGTAATAAATTATATTTGATTCTTTTCTTCACATATTTCTTATAATTTTCCATTAATTATGTAAGGAATGATTGTACCTTTGACTACAGTTGGTTCTGTGATCTAGAATCTTTAGACCAGGCACTTCTATCGTCTGTTTCTTTAAGTTTTCTGTTTATCCTTGCTTATTTGAGTAATTTTCGTTTGTTTACACACTGAACACTCTCCACACTCACCTATGAAACTCTTGCGCTTATTTATAGTGGCCGTTATCTGCGCCGAGACGCCAAAATCGGCCAGCTTAACGTCTCCGTATTCGGTCAGCAGAATATTCGCACCCTTAATGTCACGATGCATTTTACCCATCAAGTGCAGATACTCCAGACCCTTCAACGTTTCGCGGCACATGTATGCGATCTGGACTTCTGTCAATGGTCCTGTAACCTGATAGATATCCTGCAGACTGCCACCACCACAATATTCCATACAGATCCAGAGTTTATCGCGTCGCAAATATGATCCATAGTAGGCGATTATATTTGGATGCCTGCAGTCGCGCATCATAACAATCTCCTGCTGTATAATGACTATATCATCGGAGGGCTCCAGTTTGATGACTTTGATGGCTGCCAGCTCGTTGCTCTGTATGCGATTCGCCTGAAGAGATAAAGATAGAAGGAGAGAGGGAGAGCATTAATCATTTGTGCATTCAATTCGTATAAGAAACAGACTGCATTTTTCGCCAATCAATCTCGCTGTGCAGCGAGCGACTCTTAAAGGTAACCCTCCTTTACCCCTAACCCCCCCGTGGCACCTTTCCCCCCTTGGTGTGCTACTTGCACACTTTGCGCACCTGCAACCTTCGCGGATTGCGGCTTTTCGCCGTTGTTCAGCTTCATTCATGCAAATATTTTCAATAAATTCTCTTTTTCTTCCTCCTCTGCTTCTTTCTCTGTAAAAATGCAATGCGTGCCCCACGTACACCCCCCATAGAACAATATGCATGCTATATAAGGCAAGGAACGGGCAGGGAGGGAGGTTCGTCACGGGTGTGGGTGTGTGTCTAGAATGCAATGCAATCGCTTCGCGAGCATATTAAAATGTTTTCAACCAGCAGCAAACATTTTTTTTTTTTTTTTTATTGTAATTAAATTGGTACGCGGGCCCTGAAATATTTACGTACAGTGTGCGCGAGCAGTAAACTCACATGCAGTTCAGTTCAAATTGAGCTACTTGAAGATGAACTCTTAACTTAGTTTAAATATGATGTTGAGCTCTTAACAATTTTTAATTGTTTATTAAACTTCTTTCTATCTTCATTAAATTTCAAACAAATTCCGCATAGTTAGTTACAACTTTAGTTAGTTCTAGCCCATATCGGAGCTTTACTTTTATATTTTCAGCTGACAACTGCCGCTGCTAATTGTGCTCAATTGTCGCTTTAAATGGGTTTAACCTTTGCACTCTCTCAATGACTTTTCACAGCAGCTGTAGCTGACTGTGTGACTGTGACTGTAACTGTATTTGTAGCTGCATCTACATACTCTATGTGACTGTGTGTGTGTGTGTGTGTGTGGGTGTGTGCTTTTGCCACCTCATGGTCGTATTCATTTGCAACTATGATGAAGCGTTCATCGCTCATGTTTTGGCAGCAGCTGACCAAACTGTCCGCCTGCCTGTGTCCGATCAGTCTGTCTGTCTCACTTTTAGTGAGGGCCAACCGCAGTAGTTTTCTACAGCAGTTTTCGTTGCTGCAAAAACACACACACAGACGGACGCACACACACACAATTTGTGTGTCCTTCCTCCTCGCTCTACCCGTAAACAATGCATGTATCCACTTGCTGGCTCCACTGTTTATCCTTGAGGTTGTTGTGTGCACGTGTACATAATTCTACCATGTATCCTAGCAGCCCTGAGCCAGGTCCAGCGCACCAGGTCCATCTTTACCTCTCTACCTCTGCCCCCTCTCCATGCCCTCACACACACACAGAAACACACTCTCAGCGCGGACTTTTGTCTGTGGCTCGAGCTGTACCGAGTTTTATTTTCATTACATTTATTATTCACGAGAGAGCGTGCAGTTAGTCAGTGGAAGAAAGGTGGAGAAAGGGGGAGAGAGAGAGGGAGCGAGAGAGAGAGGGAGAGAGAGGTAGAGAGAGAGAGAGAGAGAGGGAGTGGGAGAGAGAGCAATGATATCTTGCTTGCCTTAATGAAGATAAAGCGATTTTTATTGCTCTTGCTCATGCTTTGGTTTAGCTCAATTGCTGTGCTTTTTCTCTCTCTCTCTGTCTCTCTCCATCTCTTTCTTCCTCTGTTGTTTTTCAATTTTTCACGTTGCATGCATTTTTCATATTTTATTGCAACGCTACAGCAGCAGCAACAATCGAAGCAACGACAGCAACAGCAGCAGCAGCCCTCAGGCAGTACGCAGGCAATCGCTGCGTATACGTTATATTTCGCATCACATGTGCAAAGTCCTGCGCTGACAGGCAACAACTTTAGCTTGGCTGCCTTTCGTTGTCTATCCAAGGACATATACCTCCCCCCCTGCCGCCCCCGTTGACGGCTTTTCTTGTTCTTCATCTTGTTTATGGTAAATAAATTATGCGTGATTTTTAGACAAGTTTCTCAGGCTCGTAAATGGCGAAGAAGGCAAAGACTCAACTGCTGCCACTGCCACTGCTGCTGCTCCTGCTGCTGTAAGCATAAAAAGCTGCTGATATGGCCAAGGCAACTGTGTGCAGGATAACGACTGCAGCCAGCGGGAAACGAGCGCAGCACATCCTGCCAGGCAGGCAAGGCAGGCAGGCAAAGACCAAGATATGCAGCATCAACAAATTTATAATGAGCTGCACCAACAGCCTCAGTCTCAGCCTCAGTCTCGACTCGAGAAAGATGCAAATAAGCGCAGCATATAGAGAGACTCTCTCTCTCTCTCTCTCTCTATTTTTCTTTCTCATCTACCCAACTTGGCTTAGAAGTTTTCTATTTGCAACTGCAAAAGTCACGGCAAAACTTTTAATGACTTATTTCAGTAGAGGTTCAATTTCAGTGAGAGGGGAAGGGGAGGAATCCTGCGACAGTGGAGGCTCAACATGCAACATATTCATTTTAATTAAAAATATATTAAAAACAACAATCAGTGCATAATTAAACAATACGCCCTCGAGTTTTTCTCTTTTTCTCTCTCGCCACTCTCACGTGGCAATAAATTAAAAAGCCATTTGCCTGCCTCCCTGTCTTTAATAATTATAAATACACTCATGGGTGCCAATATGAATACCCATAAAGAGGTTAACGAGTATGCGATATTCATATCAACGCATGAATTTCCTCAACTGGCCACACGTGATGAAGCCGCTAATCATCATAATCAGCTTAAGCAAAGACAAGGAGTATACAGGGTGCCGCCCACTCCCTTCCCCCCACCAACCCCCCATGTGCCTTGCCACAGGACTATGTTGTGGCGTTTCCTGTGTGTGTGTCCGGCGTATAATCGTTACAATTTCCGACATATGCAGGCTGCATGAATAAGCAACAACAACGAAAGCAGCAGCCACAGCCCCCACATAACACACACACACGCGCACACACACACACACACACACACACACACACATGTATATGATATACATTCAATATAATATGCTGCGCGTAAAGGGTTCGTGTGCTCGACAGTCCTCAATCCTCTTGACTCTGACATGACCGTTGAATGGTCGCTTTCAATATTTTTCGTAATGGATTTTGCGCATTAAACCGACGTTGTTTAATTGTTGTTGTTGTTGTTATTGTTGTTGTTATTATTGTTGTTATTTCTGTTGTTGTTGTTATTATTGTTGTTATTTCTGTTGTTGTTGTTATTATTGTTGTTATTTCTGTTGTTGTTGTTGTTGTTGTTATTGCTGCCATGGCGCCCTGTCATTGTTTGCTAATTGCATTATGCGAACAATTGTGCCACCAAGCGTCGCACAACGCACAACGAGTTCACTTATTTATAGCACACACTGTACACGCTCTGGGATATTGGGCAAATGATGGAGATGGGGACAGTGGGAAGGGAGGGCAGGGGGTGGTGAAGCGGGTAATAACACGCGTAGCTTAATTCCTTGACCAGCTTCGGCGTAAATTGAATGTGAGGACAGTGTCGCGCTGTGCACGTTCCACGTCGGCGCTGCATTATCTTTATAGCAACTGACAGGGATTGACAAATGGCATGCATTATCGATAACTGATAACAGCGAGATAAGGCAAGTCCCCCCATGGGGAGGCTTAGTTGCCTAGATGGCAAATTTATGGGTTTCAAGCGGGGAAAAATGTATGGCCATGGATAAAGTAGAGGAATGCACAAGAGCGAGAGGACAAGCAAGGGAAAAGATAGAGGGAGGTCGATAGACAGAGTGGAAGAAAATAAATTGAAATAGCAAGAGAGAAGAAGAGAGGAAGAAAGAGAGGGGAAGATTTAGAGGGAGAGAAGTATAGTGACTTAGAGAGAGTAACAGAAAGAAAAATGTAGTTCAATAATAACTGAGAAAGAGAATATAGATAATAATATTAAAGAGAAATAGAGAAAGCCAAACAGCAAGAATAAAACTAAAAGATTAACAGCATAATAAAGTGGGAGATATATAGAGAAATATATAAGAAGATCTCAAGATATCTCAAGTGAGTCATAAAACAAAAGACACAGGGAGAGAAAAGGTCAAGGCCGCTTCTAGCGCATTGTTACCACATAAAAGGTCAAACTAGAGGTCCTCCACCCCTCTCGCTACATACTTCGAACAAATACACTTGATACCACAGACAACACAATTAAACGGGTACTCGAACTATGCGCACAAAACACTCACACACACACACTGAATGAGTGCACATTTTTTTGAAGCATTCTCGAACATGCCAAAAAACACACGCAGAAAGAAATCCGATAAAAAATGTTGTTTTTATTAAATTTACGAGGCTTTGCTGTACCTCGTGGCATGCGGACAAAGAGACAGAGAGAGAGTGAGAGAGAGAAAGAGAATGGGGGGCGGTTGTCTACGCTCAAGTAGCCCAGTCAAGTGCAAGTAATTGGGGGTCTGGGTCAATGCCAAGACGTACATGAAGAGACAAAGGCGACGACGACGACGACGAGTCCAGGCATTTTTTGTTTGCGTTTATATAGGTTTTTTATTGTATTTAAAGGGGAGGGGTGGGGGGTTTCTGACATGACACCAGCTAAGCAAGATTGGAAAGAGGATTGAAAAAATATCAAATTTGTCACTTTCAAGGGGCGACAAACAACAAAAACAACAGCAACAACAACAACAACTACAGCAAAATGGGCAATCAATCAAAACGGACAACGCAAGCCCAATCGATGAGCTCAATTTGCGCAGACCAGCAAAACGGAGGAAGAAGAAGAGGAGAATAAAGCATCAGTCTGCAAAACGAAACTATATGTTTGCTTTACTCTCCCCCTTCTACTCCCTCTCCAACACAGTTTACATTTTTTATAATACCCAACAAAATCTGAAGCGACATTTTTGCAGCGAGCGTGAAATTAATCTTTTAAGCAATTGACAAAATTTCCGTTGTCATTTTTAAAGCGCGAAGCTCCTACTCCCCCTCCGAAAAATGTCGCTCTCACTCTCTGTAATTCCCTATCCTCCCTCCCAGCTCCCCTCCCCCTCCTACACTCTTTCTTCTCGGTGAAATGTTGTTGTGTTTATATTCCTCGCGACTCGCGCCCACCTTTGATTGTTTTTTATATTTTTGTAAATTTTCACATTTCGCTTTGCGTTACATGCGGTTCTTTTTATGTGTTTTGCTTTCTACCCGCTCATGTATTTGCATATACTTTTTTTCATTCGTTCAATTCATTCAATCATTCATTCATTTATTCGGTTCTACCACAAATATTTGCCATATTTTTTCGCCGTTGGTTTTGTCGTTGAATGCGAGCATTATGTCAGCTATTCAAATTGTTTATTCGTGTATAAAAGTGTTGTAAATGGAATGAGATGAAATGCGAAACAGGCAAAGCGTAAAAAACGAGCAGGGAGGCGTGGAAAGAGAGAGAGAGAGAGAGAGGCAGTATGAGTGGTAAACAGATACCTGGCGAATTACTTTGTGTTAATGAGCAGCGCACATGATCTTGATTACGATGTACAATATATGTATGCAATATATACACAATATGTATGCATATGCAAAATATATATAGACAATATATTCACAATATACATATATAATATAATTATTATTTGATATCTGCATGATGAAGGCTATCAATGACATTCACAATTTGTGAATTGCAATTTTCCAATTGAAATAGTGCAAATTTTAATTGTGGTTTTTCGTAGCAAATACAGGACAATAATTATGTCTATTTTACCGCTAATTGCGCGCAGACAATTGCCCATTGTTGTGCACATGTGTCAGTAAGTGTGACTTGCTGTGAGTGTGTGTGAGTGTACACTAATTTACTCAACGTTGTCCGGCAATTAAAAAGGAATTTTAATCGCCTGACACTCAATAAACGAAACGGAAAATATAAAGAGAGAATAATATGGAAGGAAGAGACGAGAACAGAGCTCTACACACTGCTCCTTCTTTTGCGACTCCTTCTTCTTCTCTCTCCCCCTCTCTCTCTCTTCTGCCTTTCCACTTTACACTTCGCTTTCAGATAATATTCATAATGAGCGCACACTTGGACGCGGCGCCAGATAAAACAAGTTAAATATGGCGCAGCGGAAGGAAGTCAGCTAAAAGCTTAGCTCGCAGAAGACAGAGAGAGAGAGGGATAAAATGGAGAGAGCGAGAGAGGAGAAGGACTCCGCTAAGCTGCCAGGCAGACAATCAGACAACAAAGAAAGATCGAGCAAAAATAAAAACAAAGAATTGTTGTAAATTTGCCTTGTAACATACCCCAAAGAAGCTTTTGTGGATTGTGGATAGACAGCAATGGATTACACTGAGAGAAACAAGTAGCAGAGTGGGGGAAGAGGTGTATATAAATTACTGTATTGATTTTTTTAAATATTTATTATGGTATTATGAAAATCGTATAATAAATACAGTACATTATTCATGCACTGCAAGAAATAGTAAAGCGAGTCGGTAGAGATAAATTTAAATTATACTTAAGTTTATTATTCAGTTTTAGTAGTTTAATATGCAAATAGTTTTATAATGTCATGTTTATCGTCTGCCATAATGTCAAGAACTCTCACAATGTAAATGATCGCACAGTTTCAACACCATTTATACAAATTATATACATTATTTCCCATTACCATTGTAGATTTCTACTTGATTTGTAATCAAATGATGCCATCACTTGCAATTACATCCACTTAGCTTTTTGTCTCAGTGCACTAAACGAATCCCGTATGCAGCTTTATTTTCAGCTCACTGGACATGGACATGTTCCATGCTCCTCCGTTCATACGCGAGTGCTTTGAACCCTTTTATGTGTGGCGGGGTCATTATCATTATCAGCGTATCGCGTGCAAGTTAATCTGCTGACTGAAACAGATGCTATCCGTCCTATTACTCCCCCTCTCTTTCTCTCTCTCTCTCTGGAACAAGTGGCCTTTATTGAGTTGCCATTACAGTTTATGATTTGCAAATGCAGCACAGCAGCTGCGCAGCTTTTGCGTTTATTTGCTCCTTTTCAATGACTTTTCGCAGAACGTGGCAAATCCTACGCCAGCGAATGCACTCAATACACTCAACACACACACACACCGACACATAGACACTCTCATGCATGTTTGATGAGTGTGTATTAGAGAGAAGGAGAAGATGGTCGCTTTCCTCCTCCTCCTTGTGGAAGGTGGCAATCGTCGAGTCACGAATGCGCACTTGTCCGTCCACAGCGTTTAGTTTAATGAGCAACGCGTTTTATGTGCAGGACATGACCAAGCTCCACAAAATGTTCGCCAGTTGTTCCCGCGTTTTATTCGATAATATTTAAGTGGGTCAAACTAATTGAGGAGCTACCACATATTTATAACTCTATATACAGCTAGACGATACTAGACAAGGGTTATTAAACTTGCTACCCATAGGGTAGAAGGATATTGCAACTTTGTACCAACCAGAAATGACATATATAACAGGCAAAACGAGACGTTGAAGAACCCACAAACTATATATATTCTTAATCAACATCAACAGATGAGTTGATATAGTCATGTCCGTCAGTCTATCTGTCTGTCTTTCTGTCTGTCTGTCTATCTGTCTGTCTGTCTGTCTGTTTGCTTGTCTGTCTGTCTGTCGGTCTGTCCGTCCGTATAAATACGTAGATCTCAGAGACTATAATAGCCACGGCTACCACGTTTGGTGTCCATATGAGTTTATATTGCACGCAGATAAAGTTTATTTTAGAATTTGGCCACGCTCATTTCTACTTCCGTAAACCGAATAAAACCGAAGCGTAATTTTAATGCAGGGCAGTTCATTATCGGTAAACACAATAACTATCAACGCCCTAATGATTTCTGAAGATTTGGTTGCAATCGGATCATTAACATAGAAGTAATTAAAGTAATCATTTTTTCCAAGCCGCTCGCGAATTAACTCTCCAAAGTATGCAACACAAAATACGCAAAACATAGAAGTCATATACATATAATACAAGTATATATGAAATTGTTTTGGTCAACAAGGCAGCGAGTTTATCACAGTCGAACTCATTCGTCTGTAGCTTTCGTAGCTTGTTTCTTTACACTGCGAAATGTTGAAACTTTGAACGGAAATTATAGAGTTCTATCTATAGAGTTCTTCTTTCTAGATTTCTTCAGAATTAGTTCTCTAATTCAGTTGTAGTTGCAGTTGCACAATCAAACTCATTTGCAATTTGTTTACTTTGAATTCTTTATTATTTATATCTTTCAGATTGTAGCTGCAAAAGTACTACATCTCTATTGCTTTGACCATGAGCTGCTGTGCCAAATCAAACAAACTATGTACTTTATGGTCAACAACATGACAAGACAAGCTAAGTTTGTTTGACCCCCTGACCCCGTTGCGAAACTGAGCTAAGCTGAGCTGCTGCTTCTGCTGTTGCTGATTACCGCAAGCGTTTTTAGCGGAGGCACTTTTTATGGCAATAAAGAAGTCAAAAGGGGCAAATATTTGTACTTTTTTTTTTGGATTCTTTAGAAACTTGCATAACATTAAAATCATTTAGAAATATCTTAAGATTTAAGAGCAGTAAATCAAATCAGTTCTAAGTCAAGTCCACCATCCACTCACTTTACATATCTCTCTCCCTCTCTCTTACTCTATTTCTCTGTCTCTCTCTCTCTCTCTCTTTATCCACTCTTCCACTTAATGTTTATTACGTTCTTAATTAACGCTTTCATTTTATTTTGCGCGCTTTGCTCATCAATTGCCATAAACTAAAAGCTGCAAAAGAAGGCAAAGGCAAAGAGAAGGAGAAAGAGAGAGTGGGCATAGAGCAGGTAAAAGAGCTGTGTGGGCGTGTCGAAAGGTCAAGCAAGTCGCAGACTGTTTAACATGATTATGTAACACGTTTACGTCTGTCTCTCTCTCTCTCTAAATCTTTTTTTTTCGCTCTTTCCCACTTTGTTTCGCTGTTTGCTTGTGCCCCAACAGACGAAAATGCTAATTGAAAATACAAAATGATTTACATTTCAATTAGTTTGGTGAACACGGGCCTTCAACCTGTATGGACAACCCGACAACAAACGGTAGCCTATTAAAGGCCAACCCCCCTCATGCAAATGCTGCAAAGGAAAAACTTTGATGTAGAAAAAGTAGAAAAACAACACAGAGATGAGAGAAGAGGCCCTCTAAACCTATCATCCATCTAGGCACGGGATCATAACGAAGGCAAATCACGTACACCTCTATATGGTTGCAAATGGTTGTCGAAATGGATAGGGATAGAGAGATAGATGGATGGATGGATGTATGCACATGCCATATGGGATTGCACGTATGTGTGTGTGCGTTAGAAGAGTTTTCCTTTTTACGCCCACTTGCACCTGCCATTAGTTATCAGTGTAAAACTTTATCACCCGCACATACAGTGTACAGTGGGTGTAAATATGAACTGCAAGTAAAGATATTTATATGTACATACAATATATGCATTAAATTGTATGTAAGCCTTAGGGATAAAGACATGTTTCCGGATTGTTTTCCATACGTTTTCTTTATTCAATTTATATAATTTTCTTTTTCTATGCAAACTCTTAACTGGAAATTCGGTTTGCAAGTCTAACTTTACCCACTGTGCGTTGACGCAACGTGCGTAACTAGCTAATGCTGCCGCAGCTTCAGTTTCAGCGTTACAGTATCTGGCTTTGCCTACGTTCCACAGCCTCCTCTCACTCTCTCTCTCTCTTTCTCTCTGTTTCTGGCGTGGAATAGCTAAATTTTTAACGAACTGGTTTATGCATGAGCTACTTTACAGCATTATGCATTGACAACGAGGCAAGGCAAGGCAAGGCAAGGCTAGGCAAGGCAGCTCCGACAGCTTGCCAGGCTGATAGCTTCGTCTGCCGCTCCAGATGTGGCTTCAACCTTCACCCATTTAACGCACACACTACACACGCAGTGTCAACCTTGGTGCAAAGAAGGCAACTTCATAGTCAGTGCAAATACTTTTGACCGACTCACAAAAATCCTCACTGCGTATGGTCAGCTATAAAAATACGTGTGTGTGGGTGGGAGTGTGTATTAAAGGTAACTTCATTAAGCCAAGTTAATGTTTGGTAGGGGGTCCTCAGGAAGGGGCTGTTAGGGGTAGGCCCGTCAGAGTGTCATGTTAACAAAGTGTGTCAACCGCTCGAGTGTTGCACCTGTACAGTCACCTTTCAACTCGCTGCATAAATGCATGAGGGGGTGTTGCTTCACAAAAGGTATACCCCTTGAGTGCATGAGGTAGGGAGAGGGGTACCCTCATTAAGTCAGTCATCACATAAAGTTCTCGCACACACATTTTGCATGCTGCTAAACTAATTTGGTTTGGTCGAGTGCGTCTGCGACATGGCTAAAGTTGAGACAAACGTTTAACAAGCGCTACAACAACAACAACAGGAGGAGGAGCAGCAGCAGCAGCGGGAAAGAAACAACTGCAAGGTGTTGCCCAGAAGCGTGTGCCACCAGTGCAATAGTTGAAGACGCAGAGAAAATGAGCGGACACAAAAAAGGAAAGAAGGAGCAAAAACCCCTCGAGTTGCTTCTAGTTTTTGCAATCTTGCGACGCGGCGGCGAATTAATGTGCATGAATTAAAGTTTGTCAACCTGTGTGTGTGTGCGGGGGCCCAACGTGGGCACCATTTGCACTACCTTGAAGCTTGGAAGCTTCATCCTTCATCCTTTCGGCTTTTGCGCTATGGCGATTTCGTGTTACGATTGCGAAATGAGCTCGTCGTGGGAAGAACTCATAAAAATGCTTTTTATTGTAGTTGAAAAGTGTCACCCCAATAGCAACAGCACTCTCTCCTCCTGTTCCTCCCCCTCACTTTCCCTTGGCTTGCTCTGTTTTTACGAGCAGCTGTTTTGAGTGTGCACTACGCGGGCGCTAAGTGAATGCGGCGTATGATTCATTTTTGAATACTTACTCAAATTCTGATTTCAGTTCAAGTTGGGGGGAGAACTAAAGAACTTGCTTTTTAGTGCGATTTGCGCATTACTACTTCGTTTTACGATGGCTGCATAAAAAAAAAAAACGCAAACCAATTATGGCACAGTTCTGCCTTTTCCCTTGTTTCGAGGCAGAAAGGGGGAGTTGGTTAAGTTGCGAAATAGCTTTATTTTATAAGGTTTTTATTTCCCGTTCCTGATTTTAGTTTTGCAATTTTGCAGCTTAGATTTCATTTTATTTCCCTAGCGGAAAAATGGCAACTGATTAGCCAGTGTTCACTGAACCTGCGCGGAAAATTTGCGCTCGCAAATTGCCAAAACAGAAAGAAGCAAGCAAAAGTAAAATCAATGTAAACAGAAATTGCCTAGAGACCGTAGAGGCAAAGAGAAGCAAGCAAAAGAGATTATTATAAAAGAGAATCTATGCCGCAAAGCGAATAAAAGCAGCAGCTTATAGTGTTTATTTTGCCAGCAACAAAACAATTACAGATTTGAGCATAAACAAAAAGAAAATAGAATGTTATAAGAAGAAGTGTGAATACCTTTCATATCAAATACAATCAAGTGATTTATTGTTTTAAATCTTTAAACAGTAAATTTTCTGAATTTCGAATTCTAAATGTATTTTGATTATCATTTCTCCCAGTTCTTTTCTAAGAGAATTATAAATGGTAGAGAGAGAAAATAGAACTAGCAAACTAGGCAAATAATAAAACACCAAATTGTGTTCTGTATATTTTTCCAGAATTCACACAGCAGGTAAAATTCGAATGCGAATGCGATTTGCGGGTGAATCTAAATTTCCATCTCAATTTTAATAAAACGTGCAAAATAAATTCCCACAAACTTGGATTTCCCCCCAAGTTGTTGCTTATTTAACTTGGAATAGAAAATAAGTTAAAGTTGCCTCTGCTCTGTACCGTGTGCAGCCTTTCTTCTGGGCCATTTAACCATGGCTGTGTCCAATTAGAAAACGGCTCAGAGCTTTCGGGCAAACAATAAAATTGGCTACTTGAACGATACGACACGATTTGGCAAGCGAAGCCCAAAGGAACAGCCCAACAAATCCCAGAACTGGCCGAGGATTACCTCGTGGCAGCGACATGTGGCTCAGACAGACAAAAGGACGGAGACGCCGACGAAGGCCACGAACTGCGGCAATTCCCGTAGGATAAACATGTAAATTAAATTATGCTCCTTCCATCCATATAAAACTACCAATCGAGGCAAGAGGGCACGAGGCCAACACGCCCCACAACTTGTACAACAAGCGAGGTACAGCAGCAGCCAGGTGAGTGTCAAAATGTTGGGCTCCTCCAAGAGCTGCAAGGTCAACAACAAAGAAAGAGAGGGAAGAGTGGGGGGAGGGAACGAGAGAGAGAGAGAGAGAGGGACCAAGATGAGGCGACACTAATGAAAATACTTGTCATGTGCTTGGGCTTCTGTTCTGTTTACCCAAGAGCTTCCCTCGGCTAGAGATGACAGAACCGTTGCCAGTTCCCTTGACATACACGCCGGAAACGGATTTCGTGCGTGGCCTGAGACAGTAAAATGTACGAAAAGACAAGCTCAATTTATAATCGTTATAGATACAGAGATGCGTGTATATTCAATTACTTGTTGAGGAAATTGATATAAGCAATATAACTATTATAACTAAGCATCTTATAAATACATCAAAGAAGTGCAGGAATACTTGTTGTGCAGGCTGGTACAATGAACGGGAATTGCAACTATTATACATTATGGTAGAACTGTATTCAATCAAGTTATCAGCTAAATATCTATTATAAATCTCTTTCGAAACGAAACTCATGTTTAAGAAATGAAGCATAACCATTGGATATTGCTGGCACAAACGGGAATATATAATTATAATATTATAAACTAATAGATAATCAATTAATAATCATGCTTTCCGGCAACTGAAAGTAGGCACGCCACTATCAGTCCAAATCCATTCTGTTGGATTCGTTGGGTTGATATCGAAATAATAAACTGATTTGTTCAAGTTTCAATCGAATAAGTATTTCTGAAATTCTCTTCTCTGTTTCCGTGCCTCACGTATTACTTCTTGCACGCACTCATCTCTCCTATCTCCCTTATTTGTTTTATTTTATTACGATAAGCATCTGCAGTTAAAGGTTGCGCCAGCTTATCCTCTTATCTTCCTGAGCATATCCTTTCGCATTTGCTTTCTTATTTTTTCGGAATGATGAAATTAAAATAATTTGCCTTTGGCATTTTCGTTTGTTTTCGATTATGTTCCCCACCCTCCCTCTCTCTTTTTTTTATATGCCCATTGATTGAGCGACTAACAGAGGAGCTGATGAACACAGGAATTTCGAGAGGGAGAGAGATGGGGGGGAGCAAGAACAAAAATAGCTACTGCAACATGGCAACAATTGCAGCTAAAATATCAACAAGAGGCCTGGCTAAATATGTTGGCAAATGCGTGGTCTGTTTCGCTTGGTCAACGCGAAACGCGTGCTACGAAAATAGCCGCAAAACTATCCTGGGCGAGGCGTGAATTGGGTCATCCGTTGTGCAGTTGTTGTTGCAGTTGCAGTAGAAGTTGCATTTTTTGTTGTTGTTGTTGCAGCAGCGTGTTGCGGCTATTGAAAATTGTCGCCTTGTTTAGCAACAGCAACAGCAACAGCAGCAGCAGCTGGCGCACAGTCGAGGGCGCAAATTTATCGCCGCCAACGAGCAATGTTGCCCGCTTGCATAAATTGATAAGCAATTTGCAACGTCAACGCAGCAGCAGCTGCAATGTGCAGAGAGAAGGGAGGGTAGGGGTGTGGGGTAGGCAAGATAGCGTTCCCTTTTGGCTAGCCGCACGGGAAATACAAAATACGCTATAAATTTACAGCTAATAAAGCAGAGTGCCGCTTGCGAAGCTGCAGAAAATGAGCTTCGTATCGAAGAGGGGCTGCAGCAGTCTCTGCCCCTCTTCACACTGATCTGCCCTCCCCCCCTTGGCTCTGCTACTGCCCTGCCCTGCTCTGACCCTCGCCACCTTTCCGTACCTCTACCTTTGCAAATACCCTGCCCCCATCTTTATGAAATATTCATGCTCCCCAACCAATTTTCTGTGCTCTCATCTTCGTCAGCACCTGATCCGTGGACAAGGCATATCGATATATTGTATATTGTACGCTCTGTTTACGGCGTGACGGAAATTTAATTTATTTACAGCTCAAGCAACAGTCGAGCGACCTAGGCCCAGTCGCCGCCCAGTCCGATAGCATCGTCATCTGCTTTATTGCTCTTATTACACATGAGTGTCTGCTGCTGCTGTGCGTGTGTTTGTGTTTGTGTATGTGTGTGTTTGTGGCGTCTGTATCGGAGTCTGTGGCAGGTCTGTAGTTCTATTGACTTTCAATAAATTGACTTTGGTCAATTTGTACGTGTTGTAATCAGCAATCGTCGAGGCAGCTCTCAGCAGACTCGCCACGACTTGCCTCGCATCGTTCGGGCTCACTGTGGGATTGACAGGCGTTGTCATAATCATATAATCATATAATAAGCTTATCGATATGATTATTATTACGCATACGCAGCGTTGCGTAAGGAATGGCAACTGTTGGCAGTCAAAGCGGAAGAGAGAGAGAGACAAGGGGCAGCACTTGTAAGTGGCAGCAAAAGCGCAGGAATCAACATCAAACACACACAACTACTAGATGTGTGCGTGTGTGTGTGTGAGTGCCTCAAGCGCAATCAGTTTCAAATTTTGCGTAGTTTACTTTGAACATTTCAAGCTGAAAATTGAACAAGCGAAGGATGTGGAAAAAGCATCGAGCAAAAGCAAAACTTAACTAACGATTATCGATGGCGAAAGAGGGAGAAGGAAAGAGAGGGAGAGAGAGAGAGAGAGAGGAAAGGAAGCCAGTAAAATGAGGGTATCCTTTGGGGTATTTTTGCTATTTGCGTTGCACTTGCAAATCGCATTTATTGGACCAAGATGAAATTGATGTGCTTGCAGCAGCAGCAGCAGCCGGAGTAACGCATTTCCCTCAGCTCAACTGATATCTCGAGCAGACACACACCACTCTCTTCCCTCTCTGCCATCTCTCCCTTCCCTCCGCTTCCATTTTGACTTGGACTTGCAGTAACAGCAGCTGGAAGAAGTTGTGGAGAGGGACGTATGGGGAAGAAGACTGAGAGCGGTGTCAGAACCTCAATCGACATTCGCATCGATGTTTTTGGCGTGAGTGCGTTCGCGTTTAAACTTTCGCTAAATTGAATTTTTTATTACGTAAATATTGAAGTAGTTACCAAGGTTTGCCTTCTTCCCCCTTCTCTCCCACCCTCTCTCTGTCTCCCTCTTTCTTACTTCTGCTGACATTTGCCTTTTTCCTTCTACTTTTTGCACACTTTTCACAAGGATTTGCGCACGAACGCCTCAGAGCATGCTATAATATTTAAAGCAGCCCGACTTTTGTCTCTGTCTTCCAACTTCATCTCCACCTTTGTCTCTGTCCCTGTCTCCCTGCCACCGGTAGAAAAACTGGCGCTTTTGCTTGAAAATTTATGTGAGTTTTCTTGTTCTTCTTCTTCTCCATCTTCTTTTTATGGCTTTTCACACCAAGGAAGCACAGAGTGCACACAAAGAGTTGATAACACTTAAGTTGTGTGTGTGTGTGTGGGCAAATGACAAAGCAATTAACCACAACACGAGACAACAAGGAGGAGGGAAGAGGCAGAAGACAAATATTCACAGTTAAACTTTATTAACAAATGAACTTTTTGCTGCGTCGTGATGTTCTCTAGAGTATTTCATTCAAAAACTTTTAGTTTCAAAGAGTTTACTAGTAAATCTCTCTATAAACAACATAACAATGTTTTATCTCTTCAAAAAATTCCAGAAATTGATTTCATTTTCTATGGATTTAGATCAAGTGTGGGTTGTACATACTCTGCATCCTTTTCTGATATCTTTGTATCTATTGGTTTAGCGTGAAAAAATGCCAGAATTGTTTGAAATTGTTGTTGCTGTTACGCTTATCTTTGAGCTTGAGCTGCTCGCTGATTTATGGCAAGTCGACGTTCTTCTCTCGTGCTGTATGCCCTGTCAAGGGGTCAAGGTTCATGGCTGTACAAGGCAGACTTAACCCTTAATCATCATCAGCATATACAGCTTCATTATCATCATCATCATCATCATTATCATTATTGAGTGCGGTTTCGTTTGATTTTGCTGCTGATTATCGTAACAATTGGGCCAATATTCTAATTATTTTTGCAACTGCCTCCAGATTTGTGGAACAGAATAAAGCGATAAAGCGCGTGCCACGCATATACACAGAAGCAGAAGGGAGAGGGTGGTGGAAAGCGGGGGGTGGAAGATATTCTCAAAGAGACGAATCGAGTGGGTAAAGCGAACGAGAGAAATTAGTCGCCGTTGAGAGTTGATTGAATGCGGACTAAGCGAGAGAGGCGACTTGACCTCGTTGTGGGTTAGACAGGCGTGCACAAGCAGATGTCTCTGTCTCTGTCTCTCATTTCTCCACACTACCACCCCTCCCTCTTCCCTTCACATTCTTCTCTCGCACGCGCTTCTTTTATTTGCATCAGCTAAAGATTTTCGCAACATTTTTTGCAGGCACATTTTTCGCGTCTACCGGGAAAATAATGAATTTTCACGCTGCCCTCGCGTTGTTGTTGTCTGATGTTGTTGTTGCTATTCTTCCTATTGTTGTTTGTTTGTTGCACTATTTTGCTGTTCTTCTTGTTGTTGCTGTTGTTGGGCATTTGTAGTTTTTTGCCATTTTTCGCACGATGTCGCTTTGTAGTTGCCAGCGCTCTCCTCCCCAGCGTCATGAACTTATCCCCGGTCTGACGCCTGGTCAAACCCAGGCTGACTGCTTTCTTCGCCCCATACCCTCATGCCCCTACCCCCCTCCTCACACTGGCTGTTGTGCTTTTTGCCAACTTTGCCGAAAAACTCCGCCGGCAGCGGCGCCAACATTGTCATTGCCTTTTCCTGCTGCTGTTGCTACTGTTGTTGTTGTTGTTGTTATTGTTACAGCTCTTGTTGTTGTTGTTACTGCTCTTGTTGTTGTTGTTACTGCTCTTGTTGTTGTTGCTGCTGTTTCCTGACTGACTTTGCCGGCGTCAGCGCCGCCGGGAAAATTGCAATTGCAATTTAATTAAGCTGCTCGGCCGACCTCGACACGACTCCCTCCACGCTACTTCTCCCTCTTATGCCTCCCACTCCCCCCCCCTCTTTTCCTGTTACTCTCTCTCCATCGATAGGCGCATTCAAATTGTTTAGGACTCAATTTCCGTTAATTTTTACACAGTGAAAATGTCGGCAATTTTCCTTTTCTTTTTTCTTTTTTGGACCTTTGAGCTGGCATAATTAAAAGTTGTTTTTAGAAAGCTTTTACGACTGGGGCGAAAAACAGAGTGAAAGAGGCTGCGAATGGGGACTTTAGAGAGCACACTATAAGGGGTAATATCATATAAACTGGACGTGTTTTTGACATTCAAGTTTTACGGGAAACTAGTCAAAACTGAATGTTTTAATAAATGGTTCCTTCTGCTTTAATACAAGAAGCAGCATCAGCTTAAATTTAAACTTCTTTTCTAAATTTGAATATAAGAAAAATTCCGTTTTTTTGTCTGCAGAAACTTCTACCATAACTAAAATAGATGTTTTTGATTGCCGCAAACCTTTTGCCGACAGCTACTGACAACATTTGCTAACTGAACCCACCTCAAAACGGGGTGCCAAAGGATAACTGCATCCATGCAAAATGCAAAATGCAGAAATCTGCCAGAAATATTCCAGCTTAAGGGGGAATCAACGCTTTTTGTGGCCTACCACGCTTGCTTGTTGTTGTTCTGTTTGTTTGCTTGCTCGCTACATATTCAAGTGAACAAGACCTTCGCCATGCCACTTTACACTACACTACCCATGGCTACCGCACCTCCTCCTCCGCCTCCTCCTGCAGCTGCTTCTCCTCCTCCTTGCCCGGCATAAACAGATTCCATTTGGCGCTTTCAAATGGTAACCAACTGTTTGTTTACGCTGTGCGCATTTTATTTTTGGCATGCTACAAATCGGAGAACTGAAGTGGGCAGAGAGAGAGGGAGAACAAGAGAGAGATAGGGAGAACGAGAGTGAGAGAGAGAGGAGAGAGAGGGAGACAGCAGCGAATCTCGACGCATGTTGAGGAGTCGTCTTTGGAATTCTTTGTGTGTTCCGAAACGAATTTCTGGCATTTTTCAGCATATGTTGACTCCAATCGATTGTGGAACGCTGCTCCATACCCACAAACATACACACACACATTTACACACACGCTCAAAGAGTGATAGAGGGGGAGCTGGAAGAGGCAATGCCAGCCAAATTCCATCAGTTGGTTTTGTGGTTCCCAGCGGATTCATCATAATACTTAGCTGAATCTAATGAAAACCAACTTTTGTTGTTGGGGTTTCCACTGTTCCCACTGTTCTGCTCTTCTACTATCCCTCGTCTTGGTCTTTCTCTACTGTGCCGTCATTAACACCTCGCATTATCCTAATCGTGGTTAACGAAACCCTGCGCGGGTCTGCGGTACACGACGACGATCCTAGGCACAATCGCCACTTAAACCACTTAAAAACTTTAAATTGTCTTATCGACATGATGACAGCCACAACAACAACTATAGCAGCAACAACAACAACAGCACGAAAAGTTGCAACAACTGGCCACAATTTCAATATGTGCTCGCAAAACGGGGGAACACAAGTGAGAAAAGCCGCAGAAAACAAAAATTTCACTGCATCTCCCTAAACTACCTCACCATCTCTCTCTATCTTCCTGTGCATAGCTGTATCTTTCCCTCTCACTCTCTCTCACACTATCCCTCCATGTAGCTGTGTCTCTCTTCCCCCTTTTATCACTCCATCTCGCTTGCTCTAGTTTGCATGTGCAACACAAAACGACGACAACAGTTGCCTGCTTGTGGTAACGCACTGACTGCCTCTCTAGCCTCTCCTCTCTCTAGCCCTCAAACTCTCTCTTTCAACCTCTCCCACTCTCCTCCTCCCTCTATATCTTCCTTTGTGTGCTGTGCATAGTGTGGTAAACAATGGGG
The DNA here is from genome assembly GCA_018903425.1 of Zaprionus nigranus. Lineage (NCBI taxonomy): Eukaryota > Metazoa > Arthropoda > Insecta > Diptera > Drosophilidae > Zaprionus > Zaprionus nigranus. The sequence goes on from JAEIGD010000006.1 coordinate 5,356,311, forward strand.
AAATTAGTGCAAATGGCGCACAAATTAAAAACCAACGACGTACATCGAATTTGGTTTCGGACAGCGAAAAACAAACGCAAAAATACCATTTAAATGTGACAAAATGTAAATGAAAGAAAGTATTACAGATGCCATAGGAAAAGAAAAGAGGGAGAGGGAAGTGAAACGTTAAATAAGCGAAAATTGTTAAAGCGACAACTGCATACACTTTGTACAAAGAAGAGCTTAGCAATATTGAGTATTTATATATTTATAGGATAAAAAAAATGAAGTTTACTAATTATTTTACTAGTATATACAGTATAAGTTATATATGTATATATAGTATAAGTTATATTTGAAAAATAGAACTGCAGTTAGATCATATAATACCTTAGTACACCCCCAAATTGATATGCTGTATATAATCAATTCAATTTGTATTAATATCAATATTCAAAATAAATTTCTATAGTTATACAGTTATAAATTCTATTAATTCTCTATACATACGCCATATATACATTACAATAACTGCATAGCATTCTGCACCTTGCTGGCTTGCTAAACAAATATACCCTGCATATGCGTAGAGTATATGAGGTTTTTCCTATTGTGACTGACAACTAAATTTTGACAATGCAAACGACAGACAAAGCGGGTGTCAGCCACAAAGAGGCAGACACACACACACACACACGTAAGAGACGTCACACACACACAAAGATATATACGCACACAGTCACATGTAAATAAAGTTTGTTTGTGGCTAAATTAGTGCGAATTGTGGGCGTGGTTTGACACCCAGCAAGCCCTCCCAACTCATGTCGCCTCAACCAAAAGCAAAAAGGAAGGCACTGCAAAGTGGAGCAGACACAACTACAGTAATTACTCGATAATTGCACAAGAAAATGCATTGAGGAATGTTCTTAAAAGAACTGCAGTTGCTTTCTTTATAATAGAGATCTAACTTGGGGTACTTTAAATGTTATATATATATAATAGATTTCATTATTGAAGCACACTTTTACTTCTACAGTCTGTACTAACCATAGTTATGATTTACTTAGGGAATAAGAGTGGAGACCTTATTAAAATTGTAAATTACAATTTACAAAGCTTTTCACTTGCAAATGACACGATACTTTCGGACTGTCAATACCTTGTAAGCACTATTCCTTTTGTGCAGTTAAAGGTTCTGACAGAGAATGTGTCGTAAATTGCTCTGTGCAATAGAAAAGAAAAATGCTAGTTGTTGTAGTGGCTCATATAGACGGACTTTTCAAGAAAATGACTGCTGCTTCTGATTATACCCTTGCAGAGGGTATGCTAGTTTGGACTAGGACTTTTGCAACGCTTGGAAGAAATGTATACTAACTCAATCTTGATCGGCATCTACAATGTTAAGAATATTAAATTTTACGTCATATTAGATACATATAAAAAAAAGAAACTTTCAATTTTTGAATGAAAAGATGTATGGCAGACAACCTATAACAAACTGTTTAAACATTCGCTGAAAACTTGAGCAATAAACTGGTTAAGGTATCTTAACTTCTACTTGACCAAGGGAAGCTTTCCTTCTTGTTTGGCTTGTACCTTTTGGTTACATTGCACTGCACTCGTGTCAGCTGGGCAATCAGCTACAAACACTTGCCAGTGCCTGCTGCACCTACACACAAGTTCGGAACAGAGAAAGAAGAGCAAAGGGGCTAGAGGGATGCGAGGGGAGTGAATCGTTTACTTAACTGACCCTGGAGCTTGTGGACGCAATCGTTGCCATTAGAAATTCGCATGGAGCAGGCAGCTCTAGAGAGAGAGAAAGACAGAGAGCTCACAGAGGAGCTGCCTCAATCTCTTCCCGTTGTGCTGCAATACACACTGACACACACACACACAAACTGACACACACACACAAGGAGGCCATTGTTATTGGCATTTACTGCTGGGCTTGCGTGCAAAATTGCTTTCCTGGCCAAACGCCGTTGGAGCAGTTTCCTGTGCTATTTTCCTTGTCTTAGCAGCGGTTGCCTTTATTAATTTTGTTCCGGCGCTTTGGCCAAAACGGAGGAACTGAGAAGGGAAGAGCAGAGAAAAGTGGAGGGGAGTAGGGTGGCATAGAAAACGGCCACAAGAGTTTTAGTTTTATTGATTTTAGATTTGCTCGTTGTTTTCTCGTAATGCGCCGTGCTTGTCGCGTCTCGTATAGAGAATGAGTGCATTCACCTCAGGCTCTGCCCCTTTCCACCTACTTCCACTCCCCCCTTCCCTCATTTAGGCCATAAATAATGCAGTGTCATGATAGGGCGCCACACAAATCTACTTATGCCGTTTGTTTTTGTCGGCCATCTCACTGATTTACGATGCCCCTTCTCGCCTCTGTCCGCCTACTCCCTCAACTGAACAGCGTCCAACGATCCCATCTCCTTCTCTTTCCAATTAAATAATTTATAGTATACGAGTATCCCTTAACTGCTGCCCCCAATCAAATTACCTGAATGCTTCAAGTTCCGAGCCTGATTTCTAATTCAGACCTCATCAGGCGATTAGGCTGCCAATTAAAAAGGCGCCCAGCCAAAGTTAGATTTAATTAAACTTCATTTCAAATTCTATACAAACTTTTCATCCTCTTTTCCTCCTTTTTTTTTGTCGGCTCATCCACGAAAACTTTTTTGGCCTGCGTAACTTTTTCATCAAATTTGCAAAATGCAATCAAGTGCGCATTAATGTATGCTACACTTTTTTTTACAGGCTCTAAAACATAGACAGCTTGAACAAGTTAATTTAAAAACTGGAAGTGGAGGCCAACATGTGCTTTAATTAATATTAGTTGAACAGGAATATAATAAAGTTCGTAACAAAAATTAAGAAAAACTGTGGATATCAAAAAAAGTTATGTATGAAACTGGTTACTATGTTAAACTTTTCAGCCGTCTCTCTTTTATCTCTCATAAATATGATAGTTCTAATATATCAAAGACGAACAAAACGATAAGTAGTTGCGTTTTCTTTTCATTACATCTTTTCTGCTAATTAATTTTCAAACCTTTTCGCTGTTAGAGAACACAGAAAATTATAGATATATTGAATTTCAAATTGGGCAACTACAGAACACCGCGTCAGCTGAGGGGCAGTTACTGCAGTTGTCTCTAATTGCCACAACTAATTGCAACAATTGGGCGGGCAGCAAATTACAAAGCAGGTGAGTGTGTACCTGCACTGGTGAGGGAGTGCAGATGAAACCATGCCTAATGAGTCACTGTGCTCTGCTGGCTGCACTTCTCTCATTCGCAGCTCAAAACTTGAAGCAATTTGTCAACGTTTCTCCGAGTAATTTCCGGAATGCCATCACAAATGGGCGACTAACGGAATGCGCCACGACAGGTAAGCAAAGGGAGTTAGGGATGGGGGGGGAGCGAGCAAGTGCCATGTGAAAAATGGCAAAGTGTCAGAGAAGGAAAGCTTCCCTTAATACTCTCAGGCTGTTCTGCCTGACTCCAGAGGAAAGCTTAAACATTTCGATCATCGTGAGCCTTTTAAACTAATTGAATTTATGTTTTATTAATTACGGCTCAAAGAAGAAGAACAGACCAAACCAAGAGCACGAGCAGCCGAAACCAGAGCGAAACCAGCACGAATTTCCGGTTCACATACACACACACACATAAGCAGCTCGTAAATAACCGATTATGTTAAAGGACACACACGCACGCACTGCCAGAAAGAAGCAGGCGAAGGCAGGCTAGCTGCCAGTTCGCATTGTCCACATTCATGCAAAATGTATGGCTCAAATGCAAACACAACATACACAACTCTTGCTACTTTTCCTTCCCCCTCGTACTTCCCTTCCTGCACCATACTTTAGCACCCTACGCATATCCAACACACACACACTACTCTTCCTACTTCTTGCCTCTAATCCAGACATATGCCATTTACTTTTGCCTGACTGACTAACTGACTAAATATCCCTTTTACACCGGAAAAAAATACCAGTCCTGTCTTGTTATACCTGTTGTCCATAGCTTAGCAGTGTATTATGACTTTATGCTAACTGAAAATGTCATATCATCGAAGACCTCAAGAACTTAGATATAGTAAATTTGTGTGTCAATCAGTGTTATTATTATTCTTATTATTATACAGTCTTATTATTATACACAAACAAACAATTTATTATAAATAATCCACGCCCTGTGTTGCCCCCGTAAAAATTCAGTTGTTATTCTATATAAATTTGATTGCTAACGTATAATAAACATATCAGTTATTTAAGACTTTCATTTAATAAAAAAAAACCTATATCCATATCCGGTATATTTTAGTCGAGCATGCTCAACAATACTTTTCTTACTTTGCTTATATAATAAGCTTGTTAAGGTGTTTCGCTTCGAGTGTGGAAACTTTCTATTGAGCTATTAAAAGTGAAATTTACTTTTGTTGCGTGTCTTTTTGCTCATTCCCTGGTTTCCTCCCAGTTCAATTAGCTCTAAAATAATCTCCTTTTTTTACGCTTGCCATTCTCATGTTTCCTCAACAAAAAAGTAGGCAGAGATAGAGAGAGAGAGAGAGAGAGGGGGGGGAGAGAGAGAGAGAGAAAGAGAGAGAGTTCTATCCAACTAGTTGCCGCACACTTAACCAAATTGCATTCATTGGAACTGCAAATGGAAATGGAAGTGGACAGCGGAAATGACAGTGGACAAGGAGGAAAGAAGTAGAAGTAGGGATGGAGAGGGGGGAAGGGGGTGCTAGCAAACTTTCGAGAGTTGTGCAAAGTTCTTGCTCGGTTCCCCAAAGGCTAAGCTCATGTCACGCCCTCCTTTTTGCTGGTCAAGAGGGCGGACTTTGTTTCGATTAGTTCGATTTTGTTTTTACTCGATTTGCGGCAGGCGGCGGCGGCAGCGGCAGCACGCCTTCGTGTTGCGCCTCCTCGAAACATTTCCCACAAATTGAATATCAGCTGCCCCTCTCCCCCTCCCATTCCCCATGCAAATTGTCGACGCGTTGTGTCCAGGCAAATAGCAAACTGTGACCTCAAGTAGAACGCTCTGTCTCTCTCCTTCCCCACTTTCCTCCCCTGCCTACTAGGCAAATACTTTAATTACTTTTAGTCAGCAGCGTCGCCTTTGGGAGCCGGCAAAGTCCCCCGTCTCTCTCTCACTCTCCTCTAGCGCGACTGTCTGACATTTTTAAACGCCCGAGGTGAAATTGAAAAGTTCAACTGCAAAAGGGCGCATGATGTCAATGTCCTCTTGCTGCAGACAGCGTCCTGGAAATATTAACAAGTTGACTGTGACCAAATATTTATGCAAAAGGCAAAGAAGGGAAGTGCAGAGTGCTGGAGGAGGGGGGAGGTAAAAAAAGAAGCCACACTGCGGCGTTGACAGTGTCCAGTGATCAAAAAAGAATAACCTTTAGCCGAACTGCAAGATGCTCTATCAAAATTTAAAGTTATCAAGTATTATAATACTACAAACTCGAACTCAAATCGACTTACTAACTAATGGAAAATTTCAATTCTCATTTCCATCTTGTTAATAGTTTTATGTTTTATGACTTTTACGTCAATGCAATATGTTATTTCTCCAGAAATGTAATTTATTTGGCTTTTATTCAAACGATAAGAAAATTTGGAATATTTAAACAGACAGCACAGAGCACAGACAACGTACGCATCGCATTTATTAATATTTATTATCTGCAGCATCAGAGCGGTTCCGTCTCTTAATATTTATGATATCTCCAAGTGTGAGGCACACATCCTTCCCACACACAACAACAGCGACAAAGCCAACTCGGCAGAGTATAATAAAGTTAACCAAGCTGACACACACAGGCACACACACACTGGCATATAGAAGGAGAGGCACAGGCACAGGAACTGAGGCAGGGACATGTGAGCTCTTTGTGTGGGCGTCAAGTGGCCTGTGGCAAATGTGGTACGCAAAAGGTGAAAGGTTCTCGAGAGCACAAAATTTAAAATGCCTTTTAGGGAGAAAGAGAGAGAGGAAGTCTGAGAGAGGGAGAGTGGGGGAAGAACATAACGAGTGCAAAGAGGATACAAACCAAAATTTGTCACGCTGAATAAACGCAGCCAAAGCCGAGCTTAAAGTGCGCATCACATCAGGCACAGAAAGGTGGAGAGGGAGGGGTGGGGGGATGGCACTCAGTGTGCAAGCGAGAGACAATTAGGATTTTCTCCTTTTAATTTCATGTGTTTTTTTCTCTGTCTGCCTCAATAGATTTCACTGCTAAAAGCTTTGACCAGGTTCCGCCCACTGTGCAATCAGAGCGGTAGCAATGCATGTTTCTACCTCCTCCCTCCCCCTCCCGCTCCTTCCCGTCGCATTTATTTGTCTTTTAGTTTCAAATGACCCCGACCTGATAAACAACAACAAACAAACAAGAACAGAGAACAAGTACTGCAACAACAACAAGTTTACCAATGATGGACAACAGTTTCCACTGGCCAGTAGTAGAAGCAAAAGCACCTGACAATTTCCAGCTGAATGACAAGCTGTGTCACTATCTTTCTTCCTCTCTCCCTCCCTCCCCCATTCTCCTTATCTATTTCTACAGTGGGCGCAGCACGTGACAAAGCTGGATTGAATGGACTTTAAACAGACTGCTGCAGCTGAACAAAGTCAGCTTGTTTGTCTGCCCCGTCTGTGCCAGAGGAGGAATCACATACAATCATCGATTTGTTTCCAAAAATTGTTCAAGTTTCATGTGCATGTCTTCAGTTGCGACTTTGAACTCTAAATGCAACTGCAGCAGAGTTGCACAAGAAGGCTATTTAATTGCAATACAATGTGGAGACGGTATTGCAAATGGAAAATAATACAGTACAGCATCGATAAGAAGAACAAGAATACACTTTAGACGCTCTCATTTATGTCTATTATGTGAATATAGTCTTATATACAATGTATTTGAATAGTTGTCTCTCTCTATAAACTCAGTATTTTTGTTTTACTTATTTATTTATTTTATTCTAGACTTTATTAGATTATAATTATTCTTGTTATCGTATCATAGCGTAGTCTCATTTATATTCGTAACTATATTTACTATCTTATATAATTCCCATTTAACATTCTTAAACCTCAAAATTCTCTTCTAAGCACGTTCATTATCCAGTTAACACTGTAAACCAAAGCAGCAACAACAACAACAACCATGCATATTAACAAACAAACAGCAGCAGTAACAACAACAACAAGAACAAAGCTCATTAATTTGCCAGCTAAATCAGAAAATGCAATAAATGTTTAAGACCCGCATGAAGCATGTTTGCATTCCCGTGTGTGTCTCTGTGTGGGTTTGTCTGCACCCTAGGCAAAGGCACCTCAACTGAAGCGAACCATGTCTGCCAAGGGCGTGGCATGCTTAACACACCGCACCCCACCGCAACACACCTCCCTCTTATTCCCTACCCCGCCTCATTTCCTCCCCTCTTTACACTGTCTAAGCGCTCTCCTATCCGTCTCACGTAAATGGCAAACGTTGTTCTGTCAACGACTTCTCATCATCATCGCCGTCGTCGTTGCCGTTGCCGTATGCTAATTTCCGTGGCCGGGTCTCTGTCTTAGTGTCTCCATGTTTGTGTCTGACGACACTCAATGAATGAGCTCTCGGTGAGTGCATGAATGAGTGCCCGCTTTATAGTACCAGGCGAGGCAAGGGGAAGGGGCCACTAATGTGAGCTCTGCAAATAGCCGAGCGATAACAAACTTGACGTTGGCTAATTCGCCATATCGAGCTTTATCGGCCTGCGTTGCATCCGCCCTTCCCTCTCCTTTATACTCTGCGAAAGTGTGTACTTAGATAACAGTTCTGCCATTATCAAATATGGAGAATAGGGTATAGTTATGCCTGTCCTTTGATCGAACAAATTGTAATCATAAATGTTAATGTCTGATAAAGAAATGTTTGTATACCGTGTGCACAGTGTGTGATTCAATATCAGTAGATATCGAAAAAACACTCTTTCTTAGTCATGCTCCCTCACAATTCTTCTCTTGTTGTTGCCTCTTTTCGTCTTTCAATTTTCATGTACTTTTTCTTCTTTTCTTAGCTGAGTTTGCACTTTACCTGCTCATTGTTTCAAATGTGCTGCCTAACTCTCAATCACACTCTTCCTGCTCCCCCAACCCTCTTCACACCTTTAAATTTATCACATTTGAAAAGGGGTACAAGAGGAGGGAAGGTAGGCGTGGCAACGCGCGTGTTCTCCACTTGCCGTCGGCAGCAACAACGTCGGCGGCTTCCCAAAGAACGAAACGTGACCATTTGCGCAACGTGCCCGCAATGACAGTGTCATTCTCCGCGTCTCACTCCCTCAGAGTCTCTCTCTCTCTTCCACCAAAAACAGAAAGAAATAAACGAGCAGAAACAGTTATTAGGGGTACTCGCGACGAATATTTAATACCCTCGCAGATTTCTATGCGAGATTAGTCGATAAAGGAAATACATTTTTAATTTTTCAATTTGATTTATGAAGTTCCTGGTTCTTTCTTTGATTCCTTCTATATAAATATTTTCGAAGTTATCTCTCTCAAATAATTCCAATAGCTTTATATTATACTACACTATACCATGCCTCAACTCTTTGCAGTGTTCCAAATTAAGAACTTAATTTGCATAAAGCACAACAATAGAAAGAAGCAAAGAACTCAAGTCCTCAGCTCCTCTGCGTGGCGCAGGGATTTATGTTTTTATTTATATCTCATTTATGATATCGCAAAGATTTCTCCGAAATGTATTACAGTCCCCCCTTTGCAAATAAAAATTATTTCAAATTCAATTAATCGCCCAAGTTCAGATTCAAAATTTCTAAATTCATAACTCAAGTCTAGCCGTAAAAACTTTTACAGCAGAGGATTACACAATACCCTAGACACAGACAGACACACAGATATATATGGATATATAAAGTACATATAAAGTGGCAACTACTTAGAACAATTTGCACAGCATTCACAGCATCTTCTTGCCACGTTTTACGCCTCGTAGGAAAATTTACTGACGCATTTTACGGCACTTGAAATTAATAATATGGCAAAAGTCATAACCAGCCATCAATTGGGCGCCCAGTAGGCCATTATTTTAGCTACTCCTTCCCTCCCATGCCCCCCCTTCTGTCGCCGCCTTAGAGATTGTTGCCAATGGATACTTCTTCTTCCATGTAAATTTTCATATATCGATCCATAAGCAAGTGACTGTGGGCGTTATCGTTGAGAGAGAGCAAGGGAGAGGGTGGGGGAGTGGCATAAAGAAGGCATGAAAAACACTTGAAGCAGTGCCAATTATTTCATATTTTTGTTGTTCTATCCAACACAGCAGTAGGAACAGCAGCAGCTGCCGGCAATTTGGCAGCTCCAAGCAGCTCTCAAAGTCAAGTGATAACAGGCGATAAGGGAATATGATGCTGTCAAGTGTTAGCTATATAGAGCTATAGATATACACTGTGTATACTTAATTGATACTAGGATTATGCTGGAAAAAGAACTACAAAATACAGTAGAGAGAGAGAGATACTTCAATGTTTGAAGAGTTTGTTATACTTTAGAATTATTCTGAAGGGAAATATAGAAAGGAATTTAAAGCTCCAACTCCACTATCTACTTTAATATACAATCTTCAATTATACCCTGCAAATATATTCTCATTTTGCTTTTCAATTTTGTTTCTACTTATCCCATTCAGGTTATGCTGCAACTGGCAACAAAATGCAAACACAATAGTCGAAGGCAGGAATATCAAATGCAGCAGGCCTCCTAGGGCAGCCGTCACAGTTGCCATTGTGTGCACTCCAATTACGGGGCACAAGTTGCAACTGAAGCCGTGTAGCAGCAGCAGCAGTTGTAGGCAGAGGCGGAGTCAGTCACAGACCAGAGAGTTGCAGTCTGATTGTGATAACAAAAACTTAATCAAAAATGTGGAAATAAGTGCATAGACATAGATACATATAGATGTACTCTATATAGCTCGAGCCTAGACAGGTAGGCGGATGGTCGGGCGGTCTGGCGGGCGTTCGCTTGTCCTGGAGACGACGCCCACTTCAGTTGCGATTTCTGCGAAAATAGAAAATTGCATAATTGAAGGATCTACGCTCTGGGGCAGCTCAGCAAAGAGAGAGAAGAGAGAGAGAAAGAATGGGGGGAAGGCAGACTGACTGTTTGCACAGCGGTTGCATGCCACAAGCAGCGGCGGCGTCGGCGTCGTCGGCACTAGTTTTCATGAAAATTCTGGCGCTGTTTCCGCCTTTTGGCATTGTTTGCTGAAATATTGGTCAGCGGTTTTTGGGTGAACCAAGCGACGCGACTGCCAAGTGGACATGGACCTTCCCCTCCAACTGCAACTGCAACTGCAACTGGCCCTGCACCTACACTGTGCTTTAGCTACCATTGTTGCATAGTTGTGGGCGTTGCACGTAAAATATTGACACAGTTGCTGCATACAACTCCTGCTGCTCCTATGCTGGGAGTGCGCGTCGTCAATTTACGTAAGTAATGCCCTGGCAAACTGACACACACACAGTGAAGTGTAACTTTACTATACTTTCCCCCCTCGTGCAAAACTTGATTAACTTTTTTGCTGCAATCGCGATGGGGCACACATAAATCAGAGACACTCCAACAACAACAACAAAGGGAAGCGCCTCCCTGCGTGAGTTACGTGCTCAACTTTTCAACTGGCAAACGCAGCTCGAGCTGGGCTTGACTTCATCATTATCATCAGCTTCTGCTGCTGCTGTTGGTGATGCTGCTGCTTGAGCTTTGCTCATCAGTCATTCCGTGGTTTGCTGCCGTTCACACATTTGTCTTGGCGGCTCAAGGTCAAGGCTCTCTCGTATTGCCCAGCCTCCTCTGACAGCAAAGCAACAACAACATGAAGTGAATGTGAAAAGCTGAGCGAGAAATGCGAGCAAAAGCAAATTCTCATCATCATCATCAGCTGTCAATATTAGCAAGCTGGAAAAAAAAAGCGAGCAGTGTAGTTGACCTGCTCCTCCTCCTCCTCCTCCTCCTGCACTTCCTCCTTCTGTTCACTTACCTCCTTCATCAGCTCCACCCCTCAGCTGCCCCTCACCAACCAACCCTGCGCTGGTCTAATGAAGCGCATTTCCCTGCAAACATTGAACTTGGACAACACGCATTGTGTGCCAGCTACGCTGAGAGAGAAGTGCAGACAGTTAAGGCAAATCTACAGTTACTTTCACTGTATAACTGCAAGAATATATTTACATATCTTCATCTGTATTTATATAGTATATCTATATCTTTATATGCATCTTTAACCCTAAACAAGTAGAAGTTAAAATTCTTTAATTCTCTCATAAATTTCTCTCAGTGCACACACATGTACCTAGTAGTGGGATACACACAGACAAACAGGCCCAGGCCAGACAATGGGCACACCATATAAATTATTAGCTGGGGCCAAAAAGCGTCGCTAAAGACTTTTTATTTGACTTTGTCTCGAGGCATTTCTTCATTTATTTCATTTCTGCTTGTTGTTCTGCTGCTGCTGTTCTTCTGCTTCCTCTTCTTCTCTTCTTCTTGTTCGTACTTCATTTTTATCATATTTTTCACATTCATTCATTCCCTCATTGTGTGTGTGCGTGTGTGTGTGTGTTTGTTGTGTTGTAACTTTTCTTTTGTACCATTTTCTTTCGTATGCTTTCATTTTCTCTATTTAACTTCTGGTATTACTTACTTTTTATTGCTTTTTGTTTCTGCTTTGTCCCCTTTGTCGCATTGTTTTCTGTCTATATGTTTACTCTCTCTCTCTCTTCTCTCTCTCTCTTTCTCCGCGCTCTCTCTGTTACTGAAAATTGAAAGATCTTTTTTCCTATCTCTTTCTATATATCTTCATATCTCTTTCTCCCTTGTGAACTTTATTTCCCTTGTCAGTCTCTGTTTTAATCTTTCTAACTACATCACCATCTTCTGCTGTCTATCCCTCTCTATCTCTGTACATTTCTCCCTTCCTCTCTATCAGTTTTACTCTACTTCTCTCTCTCTCTCTCCCTTTCTTTTGCCACACTATCCAACATGTACGCATCTCTTTCTATCGATTATGTCGCTTTTATGGGCAATTTTGCTATAAATACAAGTACAGTGAAGCGTCGACAGTGGGTAGATAAGAAGAATTTGATATCGTATTCGCCTTTTTTTTATTATTTATTATTTTAACTAGTAGTTTCACTGGTCAGTTGAAAGAAAGGCTCCTTATGAAAATACATCATTCTTCTTTACCTTTACTTGCTCCTTTTCTTCTTTGCGTGTGCACACTGTATGCAGTTTAAGTATCATCTTCCATATTGCAAGTATGTTTTATGTCATGTGGTATGAAAACTCCATTAGCTAATTGCCTCTACCAAACAAGTTCAATTCTTAAACAAAGTTTATGCTTCGCTCCGCCTCTTCTGCTTTTACTGGGCTTCATCTTTTACGCTTCTCTTAATTTCTCTTGCTATCTCACTTTCTCTATACCTCTCTCTTTCTCTCTGGGGGGTCTAGCCCTGTCACAAAGTTTACTTCAAACGCAATTATTTCGCTTAATTGTATTTTTTGTGTCTGCTTTTGCCTCCCGTTTTGAAACGGTTTTCTTCTTTTCTTTTCTTTTTTTTGTTTTTTTGAGGAGTGTGGGGGGTTGGGGACTTTGGGAATTTCTCCAAGGGGCGCTGTGACAGCAGCTTCTCAAACATTTTCATCACGCTCCACGCAGGCTGCAGTGTGGAGAACTGTCAGGCTTTATAATTTTAATAATATCGTCATGTCGCTTTCAATTAAAGTCAGTTTAGTGTTTTGCGGTTAACATTCTTCTTTTTTTTTTTTCTTTGTTTCTTGATCCATCCCCCAATTCAGAGAGGAGATATTCTGATTAATTATGCGCAGGCTGTTTATGCAAATTCGCTTTAAGGGTTAATCACTATTTTCACAAGTGCGCGGCCCAAGCCCCGTTGAGACTACGAGCTAATGCTAATGGGCCTGTTGGTCGGAAGCTAAGCGAACGATAATGCAGGGGATAATCTAATGAGATATTTAGCATATATAAAGAGATATTAACTGGGCTCCCCCTACACATATTTAGCATATAAATAGAGATATTAACTAGTTTAGTTTTTGCTTTGTTCTTATCATTACCACAACTTGTAGGGCTTCTCTTTTATCTGCTTCTCTTAATCTTCCCCTATCCAGCTTAGGTTAAAATCTTTTGAAGACATCTTTTCATTCGTTTAATGCGCATTTGTTATTGTTTTTTCTCTAGTTTTTTTTGATATATTTAACAATTTTATAATTAGCTACAGCTGCCGTTTGCGGCTCTAAATCGATTTTGCAGCTGTTTGAAATATGAAATTTACTATTACAACTTTTTTTCTTTTGGTCTTCAGCAAAGCGCACTTAATTCACATTTCTCATCCCTTTTTACGACGGGGTTTGCAGCAGACCGGGAGGTGAGGTTGAATTGGAATTACATATTTTAATGCGAATTTGTTTGCCAGCTGGGAAAGTTTTTGGCTCAACAGCCCCCAACGACTAATGAAATTATGGAGAGCAACAAACGCAAAACTTTTTGTGGAGGAAACCCCACGATCCCTCGCTGGCTCTGCTGCCCTTTTGCCACCTCACTTCCCTTCCCTGCCACAGCTGGGCAGAGAAGGAGAAGAGGGGGGAGAGAGGAAGCTGCACACAGCAACCGTTGTAAATAGCTCATTTTACTTGCATAATTTTACAAGTTTTTAATCAACTTGCCGCGGGGCAACGACAATGACAACGACAAAGCCAAACTCGCGGTCAACTTGACTTCTGTGCAACGGGTCTCTCGCATCCCGTTTGACACCTCCCAACCCCCCTTGTTCCCTCGCACCCTACCTAACTGTCTGCACCCGCGCAGTTGTATTATAAAATTTAATAGAAAAAGTCAAATGAAAAACACAAATTTGCTAGACTATGCTTTAGATTCGTTGAATGAGGCAAGATTTTGGGCATGGAATCAACGAGAATATGAAATACACATACTTTTCAGCACATACTGTGGCATTTCTTCTCTCATGCAATTATATTATCTGCAGTATCTTGTCTTTTTTCTTTCTAATCACTGATAAATACTTTTCCCACAGCTTTAACAACATTAACAACCTGTCTCTCACTTCCCTTTACCTTCTTCTCTCCACTTGCCAGCCCACATTGCGCATGCGCAACGTTTCTCCAGCCTACTCTACTCTTCTTGTTGCTTGCCTCCCTTCATTTCTTGAAAAATATGCGCCTGGCTGAGAGAAAGGGTGCAAGTAAATAATATTTATAAATAAAGTTTCTACCATTGACGATTTTAATATTGCAAATTCTTGGCCCACGAACTCAAAAAGGATGCTGTGTAATCCGTGGCAAACTTTTGCAGCTTCAGTCGAGGATGCACAGCAGCTAAAAGGCTTGAGAGATTGGGACTAAGCCCAGCGGCAAAGGGCAAAGTTTTGGCAACGTCATGTAAGCTTACACACACACACACACATTGGTTGGAATCCCGCTTAGACGACAGCCAAATAATGGAAAAATTGGCCAAATAACAAGCTGAAGAGCACAACAACTATAAATAAATACTTCCTTTCTGGAGATGCGAATCAAGGACATGGCAGACAGGCTCAAGACTTGAGCCTTTGTGCATCTTTGGCATATCTCCAATTTGGAACTCAAGTAGTTGTCTCTCTATTCGATATGCCAAAGCAATGAAGAAAAGCCGCATAAACAGCGCAAGCAGCAGTAAGAAGTTAAAAAAAAGAACGGACAACATTCTTGCCAGCCACAACTTTTATGTCTATTGTAACTAGAAACTAGCGATATAACAATGAAATATAGCAATATAATAACTAATCTGATATGAATTAAAAACTAAAAGGACTTTAAAGGAGAAGGAAACAGCTATGAAAAGGAGAATGGGCAGCACAACACATCCTGCCATCTAAAATGATATCAAAGTGACATAAAAGCAAAGCTTTCGCCACGCCCATTGCCTACAATCGCCCCCCCCCCTCGAACGTGAACGACAGACAAATGGCATAAAAAGGATGTGACTTTACCTCTTCCTAAGTACAACAAGCAAAAAAATACAGAAAAAAAAGGACTTGGATTACCTTTTTTTTTTTTTTTATTTCACATTTGGGATGGCTGCTGATGTTGGGTATGACAACAAGGGGCGTGGCCGCATACACACACTCTGTTATATTGCTGCTGAAAATGCTTTAAAGCCACGCCAGGCATGGAGCAGTGTAAAGAACAGTCCCTTTCCACTTTCCACCTTCCCCTCTATATTTGCACAACTGGGATTTGCGGGCAGTGGGATAAAAGAAACGAAACGAAAGTCGGGTATTTTATTTAAATTTCGTTCATTTTAAGTTGATTTGGCAACTGGATTAGTTAGGGTCAACTGACGTCCCAGCGTAGGATGAAATGGGGGGGGGGGAGGTACCAGAGTGTAGGCTTTGTTGAGCTAGTAAACGGTTCAATTCCCCCGAAGCTAGTTGAGTTGTTCGTTTGATAAGTTTTCTGTAACAAACTAAAAGTCACTTGCAGAACGTTTTGTTGTTGTTGTTGTCAGAGAAAGACAACCGCCGCAACTGTCCACGCCCACGCCTTGGCTGCAGTATCAACTCATACTCAACATGGGGCTCCAATACCTAACCCAACCAAACATAACCTAAACAAACTCGGGCGCTAACAGAAGAACCCCGCGTGAACCCGTTATTACAACGCGGAATTAGGTCAATGGGTTGCCCAGCCACGTACCAACAGGGCACCACCACACCCCCTTCCCAGCCCTACCCCTCTCGTTTACTGCCTCAAGTTAAGGGTTGCCATATTGCCAGAATTGCCATCGCTTTTCCAAGATTTTTTCACATTAAACATTTAAATCTAGCGACGGTTGAAAATGCGTGTTACCAGGTGAACTGTAAACAAAGCCCACCTTACAGCACCCCCTTTCTCTTCCCTTCCTCTTCCTTCCCTCTTCCTCTTCTCTCTCTCTTTGTACTACCAATTTGCATATGGCCGAGGCAAAGGCTGCAGCAGATTCCTTCAGCCAAGAGGATCTGTGAAAATGTTTTGTCATGTGTTTACATTGTGTTTTGTTTTGTTCTCGTCTAAGCAAAGAGACGGGAGGCAAAGAGGGATAGAGTGAGAGGGAGTCTGAGCTGGGGGACTGTCGCGAAAAATCGTAATGAGAAACCGCTTTGACATTCTCCTGTTTGCTTTGGTCCCATTCCTTGTCCATTCAATTTCACTTCTATTGTTGGCGCTCTCTCGCTCTCTCTCTCTCTTCATCTCACTTTGCGTGCTCGTTGAGACGTAACGCAGTTCAAGGCAAAGCTTTTTTGGCCACTTGCCTGCTCTCCTCTCCTTCCCTTCTCCCTGCTGCCTTTCCCTAGTCTTTCGCCCCACTGTTTCAACACGAACTTTAGCCTGACAAAGTTTACATAGTGCGAATGATTGGCGCTGATTTGTTTGTGTTTTGAAGCGCCCAAACAGAAAAGGAAAATTCGGGGAAAACTGTCTAGTTGATGGCTTACTTGCAGAGTGTCCCAGAGAGGGAGAGGAGGACTGCTTGAATTTTCCTTTATTGCGAAAAGTTTTAAATTTGCCTTTGTACATTATTAGTTTTTTGTATTATTTCATCTACTTTCAATTTAAATGTAGCCAAATTTTCAAATTTTCAACTAGATTTGCCAAGAAATGAATGCATTTGAATTGGCAATTACAAATGGGTTCTACGGGGAAAGCTACACAATCAGATATATCCAGACACACTCCTACACCATCCTACACAGTCTACTACTCCTCAGTTTCTTCCTTCGCTTCTACTTGGGCCACTTCAATGCACTGCTTCAATTTACTACACTTTTTCTGCTTTTCTATTCTCATTTTCTGTATAGAAAACTCACCACAATCCAGCCACCACCCACCCAGCACCACCCACTTATACACCCTCGTAGTGCGCTCGTATATTCTTCCCCCCATTTCAGTCGAGTGGTTTGCGCCAATTTTTTCATGTTTTCATGCGTGTTGCGTGCGCAACAAAAACAAAAACAAAACAACAGAACAACAAACTCAACAATGACGACGCTGATTGTAAAAATGTGTAGCTGAATAACAACAACGAATAGTCAGCAACAACAATGGCAACAATGTGCAGAGAAGTCAAGTGCCTGACTAAGGCAATCATCATATACAGATGTATTAGTGGGTGGCTGTCTGTGTGTGTGTGCCATATTTCATTGCATAACTGTAACTGTAACTGGCACTTCTTTCCTTCTATTTCTTATACTTCTTCTTCAGTTTCCTTTAGCTCTTATTCGCGCGCCTTTAAGTATACTTTGTTTGGCGCCTTTTGGCCCCTTAATGAAAAGCTACTTGGTTACATTGTGCCTACCACACCCACTCACCCACATCCTCTACCACTTCCTCTACTCCTCTTACTCTCTCTCTCTTCTCTCCCTCTCCCTGTGCAATTTATTTGCCATTTCTAGTGCACTGTTTCTGTTTTTTCTGTTTCCTGACTGCGCCTTTTGTTTGCTTCTCTCAAGATTCTCCTTGTTGCCATAGTTCTCTCACTAATGCTCGCCCTTTTGTCCAACTCTAATGATAATTTGTGTGCACTCGATAAGTTAGAAACGAGCATTCTCGACCCTCTTTCGACTTGGAATAAAGTTCTTTATGTCTAAGCTTAACTGTACTTGCAGTTGAGTTTTACCAACGCGTAAATTAAAACATTTGAACTTTTGTCAGTTTATTTTGTCGTCGTTCCTCTTCGCTCTGTAAATTGATATTGCCAATAAGTCAAAAGAAGCACAAAAACAACAACAAAAACACAAAAACAAAAAACAAACAACAAACAACGATTGGATGCCGTTGCTGCTGACGGTTTTGTTTGATTAATGAAACTAAATACTCCAATCGCGTGCAATTATTTCAAAGTTCAGCAAATGTCAAAACTAATAGAGGGAAGTGTGAAAAAACAACACACATATCATTATTTATAATCATATTTACATTCGAAATAATCTTTGATAGATCATAAACATTAAACATAAAAAGTTTATATTTTATTAGATTAAGCTTTCTGGTTTAGCCTTTTAATATTCGCACATAAATATCTCTAAAATATCAACTCTTTTTTTTTTTCAGCTTGTAAAACAAAGAACTCAAAAACTTTTGCATATGATTCGCGCTCTATGAGAGAGAGAGAGAGAGAGAGAGGGAGAGTGTGTGTGAGTGTGTGTAAGCGGGACAGAGAACACGCCTGTTCTGGGTGTATTCATGCTGTGGCATGTGTGTCTGTGTGTGGCATCATCATAAATTCCAGCATGAGTACAACAAATTCCGCATGTGCAAATAAATAAATGTGCCAAGATTGGAGGGAGAAGGGCACAACTATGAAACGGTTAGAGGGCGTAAGGGAGAAGGGAGGGAGGGGTAAAGGGAACAACAACGACGAACATTGGGATTCATGCGCAGTTGGCTTTGGCGCATGACGCATGCAGAACAGAAAAGCAAAAAACAGAAGTCAGCAGAATGCAATACAGATACACTCAACATATGTTCTTGTACAGGCACACACACACACACATTCGTTCAGTTTATAAGCAAACAGAACCCAATTTCAAAGGGAAATATCTTATTAGATGTGCTTCATTTGCTTGACTAATTTCCCCATGGCACAAGTTATGATATAATAATGTTATTAATGTGCATTATTCTAAATAAAACCAGAAATTGTTTTAGAATCATATTATACTTTTATATTAATAATAGTGTAATTCATAAGCAATATAACTTGCTAAATAGTATTGATTATAATCTTTTATTTATCATCTTTAACAACACTTGAAAATAAAACACATTCCCTATGTGCAGCTGTATTTGTATTTGTGTCATCCCATTCTACTCATTGGTAGCTGTATTTCCATTTATATCTATTGCTTTATCTGTATCTGTATCTTTATCTGTGTAACTGTCTGAATCGCATTCGACACATTTGAGTACACAATGAAATGCAGATGGGTAAACATATAAACATAAACACATAAATATAAACATTCGAGATTGTTATTAATCCGTATAATCAATGCGAGAGAGCGCGTGGCTCGCGTGGTGAATAATCGTTAAAACTGTGTGTGTGTGTGTGCTGGAATTTTGAAGAGGGGCAGACGAAGAAGGAGGTGAGTCAAGAACGTAGAAGAATACCCTCTTTCCCTCTCTCTCTCTCTGCCTCTCTGTATGTCAAAAGTTCCTTATAACGTTCTGACAGCACAAATGCATTATACTAGGGGATCTTCTTCCGCTTTTAAAGTGCAAGGCCAGATCCCGTTTTTAGTATTTGTCATATTTTGTGCGCAGTGACGACAGCGTCGACGTGGCGTCGACGTCGGCGTCGACTTCAGTTGACACTCGACGGGCAGCAAAATAAACACAAAGAAAGAGAATAAGGGAGACGGAGAATGGGAAGGGAGCAAAAATCCGCTTGCATATTTATCAGAAGGCAGCAATGGAGCTGGATGCGGAGCAAACAGATGTACAAATGAGTGTACAAGCAGGGGGGCGGGGGGAGGGCAAGGGGCAACCAAAGCGGCTGCACGTGCACTCATGTTGTATATGCAACAGCAACAGCAGCAGAGGCAGCAGCAACAGAAGCCAAGGCAGTAAATGCATCAGGAATGCAAAGCAAAACAAAAGTGGAAAGCGGTGTGGGACCTAAGCACACACACACACACACGCACTAGCATACAAACATAAATTCTAAATTGCAAACATGCAGTGCGTGTGTGTGCATGCAAGAGAATGAGTGGGAGAGAAAGAAAAGAGGGGAGTAGAGCGAGTGTGGAACTCATTCTTTTAAGAATTTTCAACAAAGTGGCGCTTATTCTATGTGTGTGTGGGTGTGGTTGCCCGATTGGCAGCACTGGCTGCCATCAAATAAGATATGAGGGGCCAGGGGGAAATGCATAAAAGAGCTGAATAATAGTTTAGCCTTACCTTATAAACGTCGCCATAGGTGCCAGAGCCAATTTTCTGTATGAGCTCGTACTCATCCTGTGGATTGCGTCGCGATATGTCCGAGCTGAGCAAATGACTATGAGCGCCGGCCATGACGTCTTCGCGTTGAGAGCAGCGCTGCTTCGACTTCTGCTGCTGCTGCTGGTGGTGCTGCTTCGTCTGCTGCTCTGCTGCTCCTTCAGTTGTATTTGTTGTGCTTTCAATGCGCCGCCTGCTGCTGCTGCGCTGCGCTGCTTGGGCGCTTCTTTACTTTGGCCGCTGTTTTATGTTTCTTTTCACGTTTTATTTATTTCAATTTCCTATAATTGTTATCTGGAAAATGTTGTTGCATTTTTGCTCTTTTGATGGGCTGTTGCGGGGCAATTGCGTAACGTTTAACTATTTGCGTATTTATAGAACTGGAAATTGGATGAAAATTGAAATTAGCTCGCCGTTTATCAAAACAAATAAGAAAATAGCAAAAAAAAACAACAAAAACACATGGAGTAGAACATAAGAATCTAAGCGAAATCAAAGCTTACGCGGGGCAACTACAACTACAACAACAATAGCCAAGAATAATGATAAACGCGACGCGTCGCGGCGGCAGTCACGCCGATGACGATGGCGTTGGCGTTGGCGTTGGCGTTGCAGTGCGAGAGAAAGCGAGAGCGGCGCAGCTGAGGCGTCGGCGTCGCGGTCGCGGTCGCAAAAGTGGAAAAACAAGTGGCAGCGCAGCACCAGCGGCGGCGACGAAAAAAATTTGCGCTTAATTATATTATTACTACTTATTTGTTTCTTTCTTTATTGATGCGTAGTATAATTACACTATAATATATATGTTTTATGGTGTCGCTAGATTATTTCTTCTTCTACTTGCACTGCAAGTAGCATAAACAGATGCCAATTGGAAATATATTGCACACACACATACACGCACGCATAGGCACACTCACGCACACACACACACTACCGACACGACACGGCGACTGGCGACAGACACGGCGGCACAGAGAGCAAACACACACACGCACAAACAGACACACGCGACAACAACACGAAAACAACGGCAACAACGGCAACGCTGGCTGGCTGTTTTTTTTTTTCTTTTTTTCTCTTCTTTAGCTTGCTGCCGTATGATTTTTGAGCATGTCGAGGCGTGTCTTTGTCGTACACTCACAACGCAGCATTAGATTGTTGTTGTTATTATTGTGGGCTAGCATTAGCTGCTTAGCACTCTGCGTTAATGCACTTTTGTTAGTAGAGACACGTGCTCGCGCTCTGGATGAATTTTTTTTACCAATTTTTGTGAATAATTTTTACGCACCACAAGCACAAACACACACACACACGAGCGCGCGACCAACCGACGAGTGCAGCGCGAGAACAAAAAACATCTACAACTACAGAGGTACAAGCTAACATTTTACTGTACTGCTAATTAACATTCAGCAGCCACCACCAGGTTTGTTTGTACTCAAATGGCAATGTTAGAAATACAGTGGAATAGGCAGCGGTCAGTAATTGCAGCTGGCGACAACAAATTAGTATTTATTTGTACAATAAGAATAAGAGTAGACAGTAACTGTGTGATTTTAATGTTTTCATATTACAGCTGTTGCAAAAGCCGCTGTTAACTCAAATTGGCACTGTAAACGACAATCGGTTTGCGATAGCGTTGCCACTTGTGTTGAAACCAAAGTGCGACCCATCGAGTAACCCACCTCCCGCAATAATTGGAAACACATTTGTAGATTTATCGGTAATTTGTATTCAAAAATGTTTATTATTTCGGTATTTTGTACAATTACTATTTGTGATGGTATAAAAAAATTCAAAATTCCATTAGATTCCGTTGTTGTTGTAGACGCATTTAAAACAAAACCAAAATATTGCACTTGTGTATAAAATAAATAACATAATTTATAATATAAATTTAGTTTAGTTTAGTTTGAAGATTCTCATAAACAAACACACGAACGTATGCAGTGCGCAGTATTTTCTTGTTCAGAATATTCATTCGTATTCTTTTCCGACTTTTCGCTTAAGGGTTAATAATGCAAACTAGTAGTATATAAAATTATTATTTCCATTCGTAGTGTTCTGTAGAAGTAGAAGTTCTTTACAATTTCCTAATGCTGCGATCCCCCGCAGCTGAGTTAAGTTTCGTTCTGTGGAAAGAAGATGGAAGTTATTAGAAATAATAATAAAATTGAAAACATTTTCGAAAAAAAGTAGAACATGAAACAAAACGATATTCAGGCGGCGCAAAGCAAAATATTCCAATTCATTTCAATTACAGGAATTTCGAATGAAACTAAACTGAGTTAAACGTATATTATTAGCTGTCATGCGATCTTTGTGGGTTATTTTCGTGTGGCTTTTATACCGAAGTGACAAGAAACTGTTGTGGAACTCCATGCGAATGGAATATGGCTTACCCGTTTTCCTAAGTTATAAAGATATATCTTGAAATTGACGAACGGGAACCTAAATACCTCCTGATCAAGTACATAAAGTATGCTATATAGCATTGTATTTCAACACTTTGCGCCTGGCGTCAAAATTACAAAATCCTTTTGCTTTTATATTATTTATTGTTTATTGTGCGCTTAAATTTATTGTTCATTAGGCATCCTGTTTCCATGATTTCGGTATTTGTGACATTTTTAATGGTATTTTTTTTTGTATTTGTTTTAGTTTATTTATGTGGTGGATTGTTGTTTTTGTAGTTGTTGTGAAATAGAAAAACATCAAATTAGGTTAAAAATTTGTTTGCAATGATAATTCAGTGCGATGTATTAAATGTGTGTGTGCGTGTGTGTGTATGTATCTGTTAACAGATTGTATAACGGTTAATAGTTAAAGTAGTAAAAGCCAGCGCAAGCGTTAGTATGGTCACACTGAATATAACGGGCGCAAAGCGAGCAAAGTATTTTGAAAATATATTTAATAATTTTGCGATTCTGACGCCAAAGCTCAAACATAAGAAAGAGACGCAAAATATTTATTGATTTCTCTTTTATACCCATACATAAATTGCATTAAATAATAAATATTAAACTGCATTTAGCGGACAAATATAATGAATAGATAGATAGTGTATTGGTTTTAATTTAAATATATATATCTGTTTATATAGTATAGAAGATTATTTTCATCAGTTAACTAGATTCAAATCTCGCTCTGTGAGTACCGGAAATGAGGTTCTACATTTTGCATTTTTCGGGGCGGGGGGAAGGAGTTCGGAAATTTTGTTTATTTATGTTTTTGTGTATTTTTTTGTGTGTGTGTGTAAAAAGAGAAAAAATAAAATAAATATATTAAATTAGTTATGTAAATATTAGGGCCGACAACCAAAAGAAATTATGATGAATTAATGGAAACAAGTGAAATCATAATTCGAATCAAATCGAAACATGGCTAAATAAATCACAATCTACAGAATTTTAACTTACAGTTCCATGGAGAGTACTGTGGGATTGGGACACGCCTGTGGCGCCCGTATATGACATTGCTTGTGACAGATCAGCTGACAGTCGCGGCACTCGTAGCCCTGTTTGCCCGGTCGTCTGGGTATGGACTTCATACAGATGGAGCACTGCAGGCCACTGCTGTAATTCGAGAATAATGTACTAGGTCAGTGCTGTTCAATTTGAATGAAAAAAAAAGCTGTTTATAAAAGAATGGAAAGGGAAAAGAGCCGACAATTTTCTGAAAAATCCGTTTTTTACATAACATTGGTGGCTTGATAAAAGGTAACAGCTGGCTTACAGTAATCTGTTATTAATTGGCAGTCTGCTATAATTTGCAGTCTGTTATTAATTAGCAGATTTCTATGTTGTCATAACAGGCGGATGGCCACTGTAATGTTATGCATACAGTGGCGGTCAGAAAAAAGGGCACAATTTTAGATTATGTTGTTGATAAACCTATCTTTACTGTTTTAACAATATTTTTAAGATTGTATTCCATATTCTGTAATATTAGGATAAATTCCCAATCCTACTTGCAGACAGTTTACTGTACTCACCCGCTCAAATGCTTGGCAATGAAGGTGTGATCGTTGTAGATGTGCAACTTGGTGCCCTTGCGTCGCCAGCGCGGTCTCTGTGCAATGGCCAGCGGCACAATGAAATGCCTAATCAAAGGAATAAAGAATTATTAATGAATCAGAATAAGGGACATTATTAAGCAGGCAACACTGTACACTCACCGCTTGACACCGTTCTCAACGGTCTCCAGGACCAATGTGGACGCTTCGTGTACGTAGGTCTTATTGCTGGCCGAGGAGAAACCTGAGATGGCCGAAGATTCTGAAATTGAAGAGCGTCGTGAGTGGTCGGTGATGGGTGAGCCTATGCCCATGCGGGGTCCTGTTTTAAATGATGTTGTTGTTGTTGGTAGTGGTGTTACATATATTTATATATATTTGTGTGTTTTTTGTTGTAGTATAATATATATCCATAGCCGATAAGCGTGGCCATATTTAGTTTTGTTTTTTTTGTTTTTTTTTTTTTTAAGAGCGAGATAGAGATACACACAAAACACCCGATAGACCCGAAATTGTCGCAACCAATCAAATAATTATTTGCAAATATTGTTGAATATGGCACATATGGAAATAAGAAAAAAGAAAATTCCAAAGAAAATCATAAATAAGGTGAAGAAAAATATGTACGTAAGTTTAAGTATTATCAAATATATATTGCATAAATTGAGATAAGTTTTTGTTTTGTGGTTTTTTGTGTGTGTTTTGGTTTAGGCAAAAGTGTGAGAAACCCATTAAAACATTTACATACATAAATTGCAGACAATATAATGATACATATACAATATAAATATTTGATATATTAGTAGAAGTACATACAGATAAAATTTGTGTTTGAAACAGATTTAGGTTAGCGTTGAAAATGGGAATAGAAAGAGTAGAACAAAGAAATGCATAAAGATACAGATAGAACATTTGGAATGCGACATTGATGCCAGTGAATATTGAGTATATATAGATGTATACATATTTATAAATATATAATCTATATATGCTCTTATCTAAAGGTGCTAAACAAAGGACTTAATGCAGTTGAAGAAATGTTTGAAAATGTTCTGATTTGAATATGTTATGATACATTGTTGAATCAGAATGGAATTAAACTGATAAAAAAGAAAAAACTATTGCTCTGTCTATCGATAGTAAGAATACCGTTTTAACAGTCAAGTACCCGTTGCATATAGTTTTTATCGCATTAATAAATCCAATTGGGCGATACTTTCACTGTACACCAACTTGATCAAAGATTTGTTTATAGATATGAAACAGTATTGAAAATATGTCGATATAATCGAATGTTTATCGACTGATAAACACTCAACTAACTCATTTTACAATACTATCGGAGTACTATCGATAGTAACAAAATCAGCTCGTCTCGCTTGACTAAACTAGTTTACAAAATTTCGATTATATACAATAATATTTAAATTTTTATACAAAAATTCGAAGCGTTAGATGTGTGCGCCTGTGTGTGAAATGTATGTGTGTGCTGTGCTCTGGTGGTGTTGACGGGAATGTGCGGTGTGGTGTGAATGTCTTTTCGAGGGGGTAATTACCAAGTGAATTGCTTTTAGACAGAGTTGCACGATCGACAGATAATGAACGGGAAGATTCACCATTGAGGGTTCCTTGGTTGGTTCTAGTGAGTCCTGCTGTTGTTGTGGCTATTGTTGTATTGGCTGATTGTGATTTATGGTTGTTATTGGGCTGATCAGCCGATAGGGTACGTGTCTTGGAGCGGCTAAGCCGTTTCTTGAGGGTGCCAAAGAAATTACGTTTTTTGCTCCGTCCACGATCGTCTAGCTCGAGTCCAGATGCTTGTTGTGCTGCTGCGACGATTGCAGTGGCGACAATTGTCCGGCATAGGAAAGACCAGCGGCGCCTCCGTTGCGTGCCAGACTGTTAGAGTTGTAGCCACCTCCGCTGCCGTTTGTCTGTCCGGTGAGATTGTTGCTGCCATTGAGGCTATAGTTGTTATGATACCCACTGCCATTGGGCGATGAGGCGGCATTGGGCTGGCCAAACTGCTAAGGGGAGGCCAAAGGAAACGGAAACAGAAATTAGTCGAAAATCGATTGAAAATGGAAACTCAATTGAACAGAACTTCATGCTTCATGCTCGTACTCACTACTCACTCTCATTATATCTGCCTCTCTGTTACTCACCTCGGCTGTGCTCTCCTCGTTGAGATTATCGTTACCTGTTTCGTTCGGCGATTCACTGTCGACCTGATCGGCCGTCGTGATCTTATCGGCTGCCTCAGCTACAGCGACAGCTGCAGCGGCAGCAGCTTCGTTGGCCGCACGCTCGAAAGCCTGCGCGACGGCCTGATCGAGCTCTGTCGGCGATGATAACGGCGTTGTCTCGATGATCTCGATCTTGCCGTCTTTATTCATCTCGACCTGGTGTGGCACGAGTGACGATGACGGAGGTGGGCGTGGTTAGAGAAGCGCAGGGTTAGGCAATAAACAGATCAATAAACAGAACAAGAAACAATTTGTTTTTTTAGATTAGCTCAACCCAGACGCTACATTTGAGTGCTGCGACTCTATCGATAGACGAAGGGAATCTATCGACTAATTTTAGAGACTTGCCTACTAGTTAAAACTAAGGTATCTATAGAGATATCGATAAAACGATTGTAAAACGATAGTAATCATAACGAACATCGTATTAAACGCGATATATTGCCGTCCATTTTATCGATATCAGCCAACTACAACTATCGAGTATAATATTGATATTAAATAGTACAACGATAACTTGCAGTATGTTTTAATCGATACAAAAATAATGATAACGTTGGCTATACCGATTAATCAGTGCACTTATCGATAGTATGACAGCACTCCACATATGTATGTATGGATGTTTGTAGGCTTAGCTACGTAAAGATTAGAGACAAGTCAAGATCGAACCAAAAAAAACTAACTGAAAACGGGCCATGGAAAACTTATCGATAAATTACCTTATATGTATTTGGACTGCTCGAGTTCTGTGCAGGAAATGAAATGAAAAAGAAGGTAAAAACAAAAAAAAAAAGAAGAAAAAGAATAATGAATTTGAATAAGAAAGGTAAAGGAAATGCACTGATTGCAGATGATGGTCTTCCTCCAACACACGTCACTTACCCGCTGCACGCTGTGGATGATGAGGGTGCTCTTGCTTGGTTGACCACCAGTCGAACCAGACAACGCGCCGTCCTGCAGAGCACGCACAGCAGCATCAGCCAAATCGGCACCATTGCGTATGTGCTCATTAATAGCTGGCGTACTGAGACGCAGTGCCTCCTTCAGGCGATTGGGGCGAGCACCTGCAGGAATTTCAGCACCCTCGATGAATACAAAGTCCACAGTGATGGCACCCGCCACGGGCTGCGTCTCATAGGGGCGTGGCTGCAGTGGCAGCAATTGTGTCGATGCTGGTCCCACGGCCAATTCATCAATGCCCACCAAACCGAGACCTAGAAACTTGGGCGGATCCGATGCAATTACTGGACGGTCATAGACCTCAAACAGGATTTCGGCAGACTGTGGGGAGAGTTCGCTGTGAAAGGAAGAGCATAACAGATTAGATAAAGCTACACATGATAACTATACGTGTATCTAACTTTACTTACAATAGGAAATGTTCATCCCAATAGGGTTGGCTGCCACGTTGGACACCCGTTTGATTCTTCTGCGCCGGTTCATCCATTTCGATGACCACATACGGATCATGAGCATCCTTCAGTCCCTCGCCCTTGACAATCTTCACGAGCAGACGACGACCGGAGATCATGTGCTGGGAATCACCACGTAAGATGCCTCCGCCCAGACCGTGCTCCATGTTGTGCTGTGTTGTTGGTGATGCATGCAAGTGGAGCGAGTGAACAATGTGGAATGCAATTAACAGATTTCAACAGCAACCCGAAGAGAACTTTAAAAATATTTCAACTATTTCTATTTATGGTATGCCGCACATGAAATTCGCCTTTATTCGAACAGGAAGAAGGGAAAGGGCAACGGGGTAGGTGGGGAGTGAGAGAATAACATAAATAATATTCCTTGATTTCTTTACAAATGATAATAATATTGAAAGTATTGATTGCCCTGCAACGGAGAGAGAGAGAGAAAGAAAAAAATCGTTTACTTTGAAATGGAAACTTGCTGAAACTCTTGAAACGGAACATGCAGAGGAAATTGAAAACTTGAGACTGAGGCGAAAGTCGGGCGAATTTCATAAGACAGCTGAGACAGTGCGATGAGCTGCTAAACTATGGCAAGTACTATCGTACGAAAATATCGTATACTATCGTGTGACATTAAATGTGCCAAACTTTGCAAATATTGTAGAAATAAATGGAAATGGGAATAGAACATACTAAACGATAGTGCAGCCGATAGTTTGCAGATATATAGAAGACATAGAGATATACAGCTGCTAAACTATGGCAAGTACTATCGTACGAAAATATCGTATACTATCGTATGACATAAAAATGTGCCAAACTTTGCAAATATTGTATAAATAAATGGAAATGGGAATACAACATACTAAACGATAGTACAGCCGATAGTTTTTCAGCTCTAGCAGATATACAGAAGACATAGAGACATAGAGAGGATATATATACATTGTATATATGTTTGTTTGGTGTGGCGTTAGAACAATGAGCAGTGTTTGTTGTCTGTGTGGCGAGAGAGAGAGACAGAGAAATAGAAACGAAGAGAGGAGGACCAACAGTTGAGATTTGTGTAAGTGTGTGTGTTGGATGATGAGGAAAAGATACTCAATACAAACACACACACAAACACACGCACACACATAGATACAGACAGAGCTACAGACACGCGAAAACAGAGCCAGAGCAACTGAGACGCTCTCTCATTGGTCTACACGCTCACCGCCAGCGAATCATAATGTACGGGATAGATTACAGGCAGATCCAATGGCTCCACCTCGGCCCTTGGGCAGGTGGAGTAGATAGAGAAGTCGACCGGGTAGATGGTGTCACGCAGTGCTGCCGTCAGTATGTCGCTAATAACCGTCTGCAATTGCTGCTCATCCTGATCCATGGCCTTGATGGCGCCCACCGAGTTCATGGCAATGCGCACCTGTAAAACAGACAATATACAACATATTAGTATATAGTATCATATATCTGACGGCTTAAGGGGATTGTCTGGCACAACAGCACAAACTGTGTATTGCCGCCATCTAACTTACGTCTGGATAACCATCGACACGCATTTCACCCTTGAGCGTATTGTAGTTCATGGGAATGGACATGCGTGCACGGAATCGCGACACGGTGACCTTATAATGCGATGTCTCCACCTTGCCCGACTTCTGCCTGAAGGTCTTCACCTGCAGCACAGGCATTGCGTCACAGTCAAAGGTGATGAGCTGCGAGATTGGATGGGGTAATTAAACGAGGTGAGGAGGTTCACTCAACGACGTTGATTAATGATGTGCAATCCACACGTTCACTTACCATTTCGGCGGGATTGTGCTCCTCGCAATTGCAGAAGATGTTGTTCAGACCTGGGGCGGGACTGTCGGGCAGCACACGAACCACTTCCACAGCGACACCATGCTACAAAATAAGTAAACAAAATAGAAGTGTGAATACTCTTGAAACGCCATGAGCTTGATGGAACGAGATGCTCTACAAGACTGCAGCTTCTTTCTAAGAGGTTATTATTATTATTATTTAAAGAGGGAGTCTCCCAGAAGAGAAGGGGCGCCGCGCTGCTACCAAGATGGTCTTTTGTACCTATAATGCTCTCCCTATATTGTCAAAAGCCGGCAATACCCGGCTTTTAATTAAAGAATACATTAAACTAGTTCCGTGGAATTGTAGGTTATGTTCGAGCAATGCATGCTTAACGATAAAGTTTAACTATTTACAACTTACTGTATATATATTTTTGATATTTCTTATCTAGAGAGAAGTGTGAATACTCTAGAAACTCATTAAGGGAGCATACGACATGAGTTTGAAGCGAGAAGGTAATCTACAAGACTGCAGCTACTTTCTAAGATGCAATGCCCCGCACTTAATTAAAGAATACATTAATCTAGTTCCGTGGAATTGTATGTTATGTCCGAGCAATTCATGTTTTACGATCAATGTTTAACTATTCAGAACTAACTGTATATATACTTTTGATATTTCTTATCTACATACTCATACATTCTACGGCTTTTAATCTTTATAAAGTACTTTATGTGCATTTCCTAGAATTCCCTGTAGCACTCATTACTCTACTGCACGTCTACAGTTGTTATACCTTGCTTGATTCTTTCGCAATTTCGAGATCTCAATGGCTTAGCTGCCAAGAACTTACTTATAGCCAGTTTCACTGCCTCCCCCTTTCCCCTTTCTCTCTCTCTCTATTTCTTTCACTTGTATTACGTAAGCAACAATTATAAAGAAATAGTTCATAAAATCGCGATCCGAAACAAGTCATAAAATGACGAGAACCTGCGAGAATGACTAACTGGCATGAACTCGACTCATACCCATATTCACACTCATATACTACACACACACACTCCCAATCGCACACTCACACACATTCACACTGCGGGTAAACAAAATGCTGACCTTGGCCTACGACTCGGCGCGTAAAAGGCGATAAAGAAAAAAAAATAAAAAAGTCTAAGCTCAAAACGCGTTTCGTTGCCGGTTACGGCTGAGCGATTCGACAACTAGAGAAGGGAATAGAGCTGGAGCTGGAGACATAGAGCGAGGGGAATACAGGGCAACAATTTCAAGTTGAAAGTCGCGCTCCAAGCTGAGAACAGAGTTCAATGCACGCCGTCTAATGACATCACAACTAGGTGACAGAATGATGGAACAAAGAATGAAACTGGAATTGGAACTGGCAACTGGCAACTGGTGAATGGGTGTGGATGATGATGTCGTCGTAGATGATGTCAAAGTAACAAAATAGCTTGCACTGATGTCATGTTGCCAGACTTACCTCCTCGACAGATTTGCGCAGTGTATCGTTGATGGCAATCACCCAGGACATGAGCAGCTCGTTGACAATGACCAGATCGCTGTAGAGCCAGCGGAACACTTGGCTCGTCCAGGTGACGGAACTCTGAGAAAGATGAACAACAACTCATTAGTAAAGCAAATTCTTCATCTTTCATCCTTTTCACTCACTGTTTCGGGTCCCACAACATTTGAGGGCGGTGGCACGTAGCGTTTTTTGCGATTCTCCGGTCCCGTTGAGCTTTGACGCACCATACGACGACGTGGTCCAGCGACAGCACCAGCACCACCAGCACCACCAATTGGCGATGCCGTTGAACGTCCACGGCCCCCTGAGCCAGCACCACCGACTGGTGCAGCTTTCGAAAGATCATCGACTTTAGATTTTGTGGCCAGCAAATCGCGTGGCTCGGATAAACGTTTCTCGGTCTTGCCACCAGTCGCGGCACCACTGCCACTGCCACCAGGTGCCACACTGCTCTGGCGACTGTTGCTCGCACTTGCCGGATTCGTTGCACCCTTGTTGAGATACTTCTGGTAGAGCAGCTTGCACAGCCAGACGGAGAAAAGGGCCAGCACGGCCCACAGAAATATGAACATGGCTAGGGAGTCCATTGTTAAGTCACCAAGTCCCTCGAACGAACAGATATAGTCATCGATTTGATCTGCTAGATCCATAGTTTAGTTACGCAGCCAATGAAGAAGAACATCATTCCGATATTAAAGACTGCAAAAAAGAGAGTTTTGATTAAGTATTATTCATATTGAGAGAACTAAGAAATCTTTTAAACCTGTTCAACTACGGAGAAATAGTATAACTTTACCAATCTCTAACTCTCCCAACTGGTTTGTCTTCTTGTTTTAAGTTTAACAACTTTACAGATTTATAAATATTACTTTATAGTTAAAGTCGTTCGAGCCGATCAGAAAAACCTATTGAATATTGTGGCTCACACAATCGAATAAAACAGGAAATCTTAACGAAACCATCGATTTCAATTTCCAGTTTTACTGTGGGTTATTCAAGCGCGTATTCCTATTTAAATTAATCCGGTTTCACGTTCCGCTAGAAGAATTCAATCGCTAATCTATATAATCATTAAAATGTAATTCTTTTGATTTCCGTTTCCGGGAAAAAATTTAAAATACTAATTCAGTTTTGTTTTGTTACTATGCAATTATGCGATAGTCAGTGATAATACGATAGTAATTGTATACGATATGGAAACAGTTGGCCCATATATTTCGACTATATAGTAATCGAGTGCACACCACACACACGCACACATTTAATGGTGTATTCGTAACACAACAACAATGGCCACTGGCTCTGGGATCCTCACTCTCTCTCTCTCTCTTTGTCTAGCACCAGTTCTATTTATAGATCCCGAAAATAATTTTCATTAGAAAATATGATGAGAAAAAAAACACTTACAAAAATCAAATATCTTTTTCACAATGCACACAAACTCACACACGAAAATTGGGTTAGCAAATCGTTTTCGAAAAACCTAAATTGTTAATATTGTTACAATTCTTTAAGAGATATTTATTTTTTTTATTTATTTTGTTTTTTGTAAAAGGAAAAAGCACGGCAAAATAAGAAGAGGAAAAAAACTGAACTGAAAAACTCAAATAAAAATTTTAACGCTCGAAAAGCAAAGCGAAATGAAACTGAACACAATTCGCAGGGCCCCAAGCATAACGCATTTTCTGTGTATCTCTGGCAATCTTTCCAATCTTTCGCTCATCTGAGAAATGTTCTCAGATAATAATGTATCTAAGAACAGAAGAAACAAGAACTAAACTAAAAGTCTTATATGCGCCGAAGCACACTGCTTGTAGAGAGCAAAAAAGAAAGAGAGAGCGAGTGCCCAAGAGAATAAGCTAGAGAGAAAAGGGGAAAGAGAGAGGGGGAGAGAGAGAGAGAGAGGGCGAGAGTGGCGTCAATGTTCGCGCTGGAGTTGTGCTGGTCTGGCGAACTATTGACGTCATTGTTTTTTGGGGTCACGACGTGCTCGAAAATAAAAGACAGAACACGCCAAAAACAGAAAAGAAACTAAACAACGCAAGATAGAGATGAGTTTTTTCGAGGGGAAATGATAGAACTGCGAATACTCTAACTGTACTAGGTGTCTCAGTGTACTATCATTAGAGTATATCCTGATTCGAGCCCTGGTTTACAATTTATTGCATGTTTATTTACAGATTGCTTAACTAGCCATGCCCCCCTTGTCGTGCAAGTTAAACAATACTAATCTAATGTCTTCCCGTATGTGTTACGAACTTAATCATGCATTCGTTATACCCTCTTTCCCACCTGACAAAGCAAAACTGTCACACACACACACACACACACACAAACGAATAAATTTTCCTGTGATATGACGTAAACCTTTGATGATGTCGGCACCGAGACAATGCAAACATAGTTTGCGATTGATTTTACAATTATTGGGCAACGGCTTTCAGTTTCTTTACTTGTTTAAGGTATTTTTATATAGTAGATAGTTATTTAGTATATATAGTATATATGTACATATATATATATAGTATAAAATGCGATTACTTTTGGCAAAGTTATGATAGAGAAAAGTAAAGTCTAGCAAAAGTGAAACTTTTAAAAACATATTGTTTCGATACAGCATTAATCTAGTATATGTCAAATTATGAATAAAATTCCATACCCTGAATATAATCCCATGATATCTGTATAACATGCACTTTAAACATACCTAGTTTAACCTGATAGTAACCTACAAAGTGTAAACAATCGCTGCACTTGCCAAACTTATGTGCATTTCGCTGATTTCTACAAACAGTCTGTATATTTTTTTTCCCTCATCCCCCCTCGGCACTTGTTGCACTTAATATTTGAATTTGCTTTTCGATTTTCTTATTGTTTTTCTTGTTGTACAAAATTGAATTTCATTTAAAACATTGGCAAACGCTGCGAGGCTACACTGAGGCTAGAAAATCGGCCAAAATCGACAGTTGGCTGGCCAGCTGTTGACCCTCTTTTATAGTCTCCAAAACAATATAAATACTATATATATCTATTTAGTATAATCATGTATATCTTTTGATATTTGTTTACCAGAAGGTTGTTGTTCTTTCTACACTGTGCAAAAAAACAAAGAACGTTTGTGCATACAAACTTTCGATGTGTATTCACACACATCTGGAATCTGTTTTATGTCATTTGCAAATACAATGCGTGCTCTTCAACTAGAATCGCTTGGCCAGCAATCTCAGTTCCGCACGCATTGTCAAGACAGTCAAACTTTGCGTCTCTAAATATAATAGATGCCACACACACACACACACACACACATGCACAGTCAAGCTGTATTGTATTTACATATGTTGCTGTTGTTGTTGTTGTTGTTGCTCTTGCGCTATTCTTACTGCGCCGTTGACTTTGACTTGGCTTGGCGCGTTTTCCTCCCCGGCTATGGTGGCGTCTATTGACCCCACTGTGCAGGCAAGAGTGGTAGCTACAGTGGAAGGGGGGAGGGGGCATACTGGCGCGAGAGCAACAAGTATTTGTGGGTATTTTAAAGCATTCGACTAGAACAAAAGGAAACTGATGAAAATGCCGTGTGCGCTGCCTTCCTTCTCTCTCTCTCTCTTCGGGCGGCACGCCCCAATGGCTGTGTACAATTGTTAATAAAGCGAAGCAACAAGCAGCAGCAACAACAACAACAGCAACAAATGTTCTTCATTGTTTCTATGCTGTCTAATTGACAGCACCCAAAACACCCACTGCACAGTGGAACCAGAACGTGAACTTAGTGCGTGTCATTAAGAACCCTTCGACAGCGTGTAAATGGTGTCAGAGCATCATTCTCTGCATCGCTTTCTAATTAACTGAACTAGTTTTTGCATTCTCTTTTAGTATAACGGCTCTAGCCACGTTGGGCGCCAAAGGGGGCGTGCCCTAACTGTTAAACAAAGGTTATACAATCAGCACATTTCATGTGATTTCGATTCAAATTCCAATTTAGCTGCATTGCGTCATCTGATTATAATAAAATCATGACTGAAGCTGAGGTCTAGAGGTGGCAAAATCTCTACTAAGGAATAACAAAGACAAGCTGATACGCTTTCTAAATATTTTACTTTCTTTTCGAAAATCTTATACTCCTATTCATGATGAAACTGTTATACCCTGCGATAATGTGTAGAGAGATTGTAAATATGGCAAAGTGCAGGCGTTTGCAACTACTTAAAACAAATAACTCATTGAATTCGTAGATGCGTAGCTATAATGTTTATACAGCATCGATTTGCTTTGTCTTGGCTTTGCTATAGAGAGAGAGCTATAAATAGAGATTGGGTAATGCGGTAAACGATGCTAAAACAACCGCAAAGCAAAGCCCCGCGTCAGTAGTACACTCAGCTTCCCATTCTTAGCTATCCAGCTCACCCTTTTCGTTATTCTTTCTCCCTTCGCACTTCACAAGGCCCGCATAAGGTTCAATAAATAAAGTACTTGAAATATCGTTAATGTGTTTAATTGAGTTGCAAGCAATATATCCACACAATGAGGCGGACGTGATACGAGTCTTAATGGTCCAATTGATGCTTATCGCTAGCAAAGAAAATGTTAATTGCTATAGGCTGAAGCTTGAATACGCTGCCTACTGTGCAAGCATAAAAAGATAGTCGATAACAACTATGCATGTAATTTAAAAGACTATATTTGGGTGCGCAGAGAATTATTCCTAAATAAACAATTGAAATGTGATCTATTAATATCATCTAAGAAGGCACATTCAAGCTGTTACCTATGTTACCTCTTGTTTGTGTTGAGGTACTCCAAAAAAGATTACGCTAAATGATTCATTCAAAACAAAAGCGACATTGCTTGATTACCTTATCTCTTATCGGTCAAAGTGCCATCAAGTGTGCCCAGTAAATACACAGAACGTGCTGATAAATGCATTAACAAAAGCCTCATTCATTTAATGGGTCAATAATGTGCGATGAGAAGAGTATTTGACGAAGTCGGCAGGCACCTGCTGATGTCATTTCAATAAATATTAATATTTGCAAAGTATATATACACTCAATGACAATTGATAAGGCGTCCGGCTGTCTGTCTATATGTCTGCCAGGAACAACTTAATTAGCTAGCATTAATACGACTGTCTAGTTTTTTTTTTTAATCCCATTCAAGTGGCAATAGTTCTTATCTGCATAATAATAATACGCTGCACTTATCAGAGACTTTGAAATTATAATAACAAATTGCAGGGCGATGTCAACTTCGGAAATAGTTAATAATTAGCGTCATGCGAAGTTTACATTTGTTGAATGT
Organism: Zaprionus nigranus; assembly: GCA_018903425.1. Lineage (NCBI taxonomy): Eukaryota > Metazoa > Arthropoda > Insecta > Diptera > Drosophilidae > Zaprionus > Zaprionus nigranus. The sequence continues at coordinate 5,392,688 of JAEIGD010000006.1, forward strand.
ATGATTTTTATAGCTTTGACCTTTGACTGGCAATTGATCAAGGTGGCACAGTAGTCGCTTGGTATTGTACATGTTCAGTGATGTCTGTGATCTCTGTGCCAGTTTCGTGTGCTTCTATTTGACTTTAATTTAAAGTAATGAACTTAATTTTATGTTTTTACAGGCATATTTTCTTGTTTCTTCAATATTAAAACTCTATCAATGTAAAAATGAAGTTTTTTATCATCATAAACACATTGTACGAGTACATCAAATTGTCAATCTTTAATTAAATTTTTGATTCTCCTAATATATTTTTAAGCATTTCAAATATTCATTATGGAGTGCCCACTGTGTTTTATTAATGAAGCGAGTTGTTTGCAATTTAATGGACTTTTCTCAGTTTTTTGGGGCTGCCAAAATTGTTTTGTCATCCTCATCAACAACAATAACAACAACAACAACATTATTATCAACGCATCATTCTCATTAGACAGCCGGAAATGGTGAGTGAATTTAGAGTTAACGTATTACGCGGCGTATGCGCATTATGTAGACTTAAATAAACGACATTGACGCATTACGCATACGCACAGCTGCCGCACAATTACTGCAATAGTTGCAACACACCACTACACACACTCACACTCTCTCTCTATGGTCTTACTCTTTGCAGCGTGTTATGAATTAAGAAAGACCATAAAACGTTACAAATTTTCTTGGAATTTTAACTACCTCCATCTGTTTTAGTTTACACACCGTACACGGCACAAGTTCAAGTTGAGCAAAGTTCAGCTGTTTCTTCCACACACACACACACGCACACATACACAGAAAGATACAACTTTCATGTTGTCAAACCTTTCGACTTTGCCAGTTGTAACTAGTTTTACTGCTGTCTCTTTCTCCCTCTCTCCCTCTCTGCCTGCCTTGTTTTGTCTGTCTGTCTATCCCTCAGAACTACCAATAACACTGGTTTACAGTTAACATGAACCTTAGACCGTAAGATATCACACTTAATGGGGTTATGAACGCCATTAAATTCCTGCAATTTACCAGTTTTATAATTGCATATCAACTTGAAGTCTTGTATAAAAGTTAAGATATCTTGGCAGTTCTATATATGTATATACATATATATACTTGTATATTTATATATCCGATATTGTTTTGCTGCATAGTGTTATTGATTCTCTGGCTAGGACAACTCACAGCTGGGACTGTATTCAATTCAATCGATTTACGCATAACAAAGAGACAGTCCCAACCCCTGAATGTTAATAAGTGGCAAAAGCTGCGACAATTCTGTTCTGTTAAAGGGTTAAGGCTCGCATGTAGAGAGTTAAGGGTTAAGATTTGCGTCGTTTCTACTCATAGCCAAGCCCCCTTCGTCTTCTTTGCTACCAAAAAAAATTGCTTAGCAAACAGTTTGGGCTGCTGGTATTTAACCAACAATTTGTTGACCACTGTGCACAGTGTACACTGTGGTCTGTCCCTGTGCCCTGTGCCCGTGTTTAACTAGCCACATATGCTTTGCATCTTGGAGGTATTTGAACTCTGCGCAAATGTTTTGACCACGTTGCGCAGGGCAACTTGCGGGCAGGAGAAGCACATGAATAATTAGGTCTGTCTAACGGTTACAATTTAATTAATTAATTACTAGTTTAGTGGGAAACCTTCAAAAGCACATTAATTAATAATAATTAAAATACAACTTTGCAGAAAGTCTCACACCAAGAGAGAAGAGAAGAGCGAGAAAGAGAGCTGCGCAAGAGCTTTATAGAGCGGCAGTTACGCCTGGGGGTTGTCAAAGGGCGTGGGCAAGAAGGGCCAGGCGTCAATGAAAGCCTTTGCCTTTAAATTTATAGTCCCCCTCTCACTCTATCTCTCTCTTACTCGTACTCACCCCGTCTCGACTCCACGTCTGTCGTGACACACATTTTTCGCCATAAATGCAGGCAAAGGGGATGGGATTTTCCTGCTGACAATGTCTGCCACCCACTGTGTGTAATTGTGTGCGTGTGTCTGTGTGTAAGACAAGCTTTCCAGCTGACATTTGAGTCAATGAGAAAGCTGCTGTTAAAGTAAGGAAGAAAGAGAAAGGGGGAATAGGCGGGGTGCAACCGTTTAGTGTAACAACTCACGCACTCTGCAACGGGATTATTGGGGTAGTTAAATCACTTTGTTGCCCGGAACAACAAATTGCACGACTAGCAGTTGAGCTACATACACGTATGTACATGTATAATAAGTATAAATACATCTACACATATAAGCCTAAAATATTCTCTACTCATGAGATACTTTTCCTGCATTAATTAACATATTTTATCGCACAACTGTTAGCTGTACCACCCTGTTTACACGTATAACATCCATTTGACCTACTTCCCTTGTCTATAGGGTATAATAGAACAGCAAAAAGAAAACACACCCAACAGGCTCTGGACGCACCCAACCAGCCCCAAGCTCAACTTCTACAGACTCTTGAGGGTTGCTTTTTTCTACGCATAATTTACTCACCATCATTTTTATCCAGCAACGACGACGACGACGTCATTCATGGTTCATTTGTTGTTGTTGTTTGTATTATTTGTTGTTTGTGAAACAGGAATTTGCGTTGCATTATAACAATAAATTAAGACGTAGAAATTGTTGTTTTTTGTGTGATTTTTTCGATTATTTTGATTGTAAAGGAATAGAAGAAGAAATACATTTAATTTACTTTTAATATTTCATCGGAATACCAATAGTACTATCGTAGCGAGCTATATACAAGGTTACTTTATGCCATATTATAGTATTCCTTATGCTAGCATATTAAACACAGTTCGACAAAGTTGCCTGCTTCGATAGTACAACCGATAGTTAAAGTGCTCAAAACCGATATGTTCTATATTTTGTATTATTCGTGTATTGATTAGTAGCACATGTAAGCAATCCAAATATTGTGTGTGTGTGTGCGTTATTCATATGTACATGTATGTGTGTGTTTGTGTGTGTGTGCTGCACGTGAAAGTATGCCAAAATTTTTTTTTTGGGCAAGCCAAATTTGGTAACAAGCCCCACAAAGAAACAAAAAAATCAATGAATAGTAAACAGTGGAACAAATGGGGAAACCGGGAGGGGGAAGGAAGGGCAACATATGTATGTATATTGGAAACTCGGTAAAGAGTTCAAAGAGTATAGATAATAAATGAAAACATTCAAAATTTGCATAGTTAGCAAGGCAAACTCTACTCACACTTGCAGGGAGGGTGCTATTTCAACGTTGACTTTAACAATATATTCAGGTATATTTACAATCAACTTTTACACTTGGTAAAAAGATAACGAAATTTGTTCTAACTACGTTTTTTGAACTCGAACCAAAACGTTGTCGTTTATTTTCCAATTGCATAAAAATAACGTCGTTTAGTAGAATTTTTTAATGTAGAATTTTTTTAAAATGATCTCTGATTGAACGCACTTTTGAGCAAATTCGATCGGGGGAAATGAATCCTCTATTATATTGTTGTATATCGTAGTGCTTGTTGTTGCTTTTAGTTTCTTTCTCAGGCGTTTGTTTTTTTTTTTGTATTGACGTGTGATGAATTTTACAAAAATCGTAAAATTAACTAAAATAGACAAGCAGAAATTAGCTCAATTGCTTTTTTGTTTAAAGTTAGAGATTTTTGTTGGTTTTTTTGTTTTTGTTGTTTTTTAGTAAACGTTTGTCGAACTAGTCGCTGACATTGTTTCAACATTTTGTTCATGTTATTTCAATGTCGTACAGCGCTGATAAACATTCAAATTTGGGTTTGTTTTTTTGTAGCGTCAGTGTATCGCAGCTAGAGATGAGTGCGTGAGCAGGCGGGCGCGAAATACGAAACACAAAAAGAGGTACGACAAATGAAGAGAGAGATGTTTTATCTTGTCTACGATATTTCAGAATGTCAAATTCAAGATGATAATATATAATTCAATGCAATATTTAATAAATACGCGTGTTCAATACTTGTGCGCACTCGTGTCACGACTCTGAGCCCGCATCGAGTTCAACTCTAATCGCACACACACAGGCAACGTAACATACACATAGAGTTTATACACATGCATGTGTGTGTCTGTGTACTTTTGTTTTGGCCGCCACGTTTGTAGGCTACACTTGGCTAACATCCGAATCTAAAGCCAGGCCGCAAACAACAACAGTTCATTGAGAACAGCATGCGCAAGCATCCGTGCGTGTGTGTGTGTGTGTGTAAGTGCTTGTGTATGTGTGGTGCACTTCTTATTTGTTTGCCCAGTTTTGTTATTTGACAGTTTGCAGATGTGTAGGACACTGTTAAGTACTCAAACACATACACACACACACTCAAACCGACACCGACACGTATCTGCATGCAAAAGTATTTTTATTATATTTATGTGTTTGCAAATTTTTATTTTATTTTTTTCGCAGTGCTTTCAAATATTTTGATTTTCTACATATTTTGTCTGTTGCTGCCAAATTTTAACTGTATAACCGCAAAGAGACACGCACACAATCGCGCTGTTGTTATTGTAGTTATTATTGTTACTGCTGGTTTTGTTTTTTTGATTCTTTTTTTCTTTTCCTTTTCTTGTATTTGCTTCTTAATAGGTTTGCCGCTGTTTTATTCTGGTCCAAACACAAACACACACGCACGCACGCACACACCAGCACACACAAATGCACACGCACACGCAATACAGGCGTAAAAGCTTTAGTTTCAATTGGATTATTTAGCAATTATATATATATATATATCTGCGCAACACTCGGCATGTTATTTATTATAATTCTTTCGTTTTGTCACTTAATATTTATTTCAGATTTATGTGTGTGGACTTTTTAAATTTAGTACAAAATTTGTCAGTTGCGCTCGTACCACCCGTTCGCGCTCAGCTGTCCAATAAGACTAACAGCTCTTGAGTTACGATTCGATATCGATAAACGGCAGCAGTAGTTCCATCTCGAACTAGTTCTCTGCGGCATTAAAACCATTTTGAGCTAAACGAACTTAAATTATACACCTAAAAGCTGATTGGTATGTAAATGCGCGGTAAATTTAAAACTAGCTTCTAGTGAAAATTATCACAGGAAGATAATTTTAAATTGAATTCCAAGTGCATCAAAGAAATAAAACAAATATTGCTATTTTTTTACATACAAACGCTTGTTGTTTATTTCACTTTACGTTGTTTTGAATATGCTTATACGCATTATTTTCCGTACGTCTGTTTATCGTTTCTGCTTCCAGTGCGTGTCCGCTTATAACTTATGCCGCTTATATTTAGTTCTAAATGAATCCGTTGCTGATTTTCTTCTTTTAATTATTTTGATCTCAAGTCAAGTTTTGAATGCTGCTGCTGTCGTGAAACGCCGAGGCTTATTTGTTATATTTTTCTTGTTGTTATGTAATTTACTTGTTGTTGTTACTCTTGTTGTTGTATATTGAATATTTTTTGTTGATTTTCATTCATTATTCCGTTCCATTCATTGTATATAGGTGTATAATATGTATATATTAAATTTAATACATCAAAATTGTTTACGCTGCGCCCCAAAACTGCATAGAACTTGTTTAATATATTCCCGATGTTCTTTGAAATAGTTTGAGTTCCTTCTTCTTCTCTTTTAATTCTTTTTGCAGTTGCGGCCAATGCAAAGATCATATATAAAAATACAAAAATCATAACATTCACATATACACTGCCCATATACATATAGAACTAGGATTAAATATATAATATTTATATATATATATATATATTGTATATCTAAATCGACGTTACCTTGCACAATCAATATATCAAAAATTATTCAATATTTAAAATTAATGTCCATCATTGTTGTATAAATAAATGTTATAGACTTAATAAACAATTTCGCATTTTGCATTTTTCCATTAGCTTTATCTTTATGTAATGCCTTATGAACTAAACTCATCGTCAGCATATACTGACGCGATTTCGTATTCTCATATTTCATATATATATATATGTATGTATATGTATCATTATTTATCGTTTATCATATTCGTATGTTTCATTCAAGTTTGTTGTATAAATTTCACTATTTAGTCTTAATCGTATATGGAAGTTGAAATTGGTACTCGAATATGTTTCAGGATCAACTAGGAAAACAATTTGTGTGTATCTCTAACGGAGGAGAGAGGAGGTGTACAATATAGACCGGCTACTTTGCTATTTATATGTTTCGTTATCTTTCCCTTTATCTTTATCGATTATCGTTTATTGTTATGTTTTATCTTTACTTTAATTACAGCAGTCAGTTTGTTTTGTTGTTGTTAGCTTTCGTAATACTTGTGGCATTCGAAAAGTCTGCCTACTCGATATTGTGTATAGAGCGTATTTAGAATATTAATATCTGTCGTACTTGTGTGTATATATCTATATAGAGAGAGTATAATATATATAATATATGTATATTACGCTAATGCTGTCAAAAAAGTGCTGAACACCAGATTCAATTCCGATTTGAACAGTTTTGAAGACATTTTTGCTTGAGTAAATTTCTGATTTTCTCTCGATTTCAATTTCGATTTGTCTTGTGTGTTTTTGTATTTTGTTTTTGTTTTGTAATGAGATCGTGACTTAGGATCGTGAAGTGTTTTTGTGCTGCCAGGGGTGGCAATAAAATGCAAGAAATTAAACCCGACTCGATATAGTTCCCAGACTGGGGGGGAAGGAAATGCTGAGTTCTCTTGAGAATGCACTAGTGTGCCTCTATTATAATACTATATACTGCGTCTGTGTGTGTGTGTGTGTATACGTATATGATTTCTTTTACAGTATTATACCATCCATAGAATAGTTTTGATGCATGTGTTAAAATTGTTTCCGTTTTTTGTTTATTTTATTTAGTTTTTTTTCTTTCTTTTGGCTTTTGTTTTTATGTTAATTATTATGAGTTTTTGATTTGTTTGATTTTCTTGTTCCTTTTTTTGGTAAAGCGAAACTAAAAATGCACTTGAAAACAGTACGAAAGATGTGACGAGGAGGGAGAGAGAGGGAGAGAGAGTAAAAGACTACAATGGGCAAACACAGAGCAAAAAGGAGACATTGCATTTTGTTGTTCACATTTAAAATTTTTCTCTTTTTTTATACTTATATAAAAATAATGTACAATTGTAAAATTACATATTTAAATTGTTGTTTTTTGCTTTTCTCGCACGAAAATGATTTTTTCTTATTCTTTTTGTTGTTGTTGTTGTTTACAGTTTGCGTAACTTAGAAATCGATTAGAATTACATTTATTATTTTGACTAAAAGTTCCTTGTGGTTGTAAAAAGCTGATATATATTTATGTATATATAAATTTGCGTACATGCTCTCATGCGTGTAAGCAATACAATTATGTACTATATAGTAAGACCTATATATATATATATATATATGTATATATATATATATATTTATTATATTTGTGTGTATGTAGGTTTGTATATGCTTGTAAATACTCATTATGATGGGCGCAGTTTAGCAAATATTCAATTGAAATACATTTAAAATACATATATGATGAGTTTGTATATATATAACATATATATATACCGTATGTAGATATATATATATATATATTTTAAAGTCCACACATTTAAATATCTGATGCGCCTGCTCTCCAACTCAGTTCGTGATACGTGGTGTGCCCTCCTACCATCCAGGCTAGTTTCCGTATTTTGATCTATCTACGATTAAACTCCGATTTGATAGCTGAGGGAGAAGAATAAGATTATGTTTGGGATTTGAGTTAGATGGGTTAGGTTAGCTCACCGTCTATAATTTCGTTTTTGACTTTCTGTATTTCCAGTCGCATCTCACGCACAATCTCAGCCTTCAATGTGTCCAGATCGCTGTTGGACAATGCCAGCGACAGACCATCCCCATTAACCTGCTCACAGAGACAGAGAAAAAGAGGATGAGTTATATAGATGACTGCAAAGCTACACATGCTGCGCACCTTGAGTATGGTCTCCTCGCTGGCGCTGCCGAAACGCTTGCGCATGGGTCGTGGCGACTCGCCGCCGCTGTTCGTTGTATTCGGCCCATTGCCGGAATTGCCATTGGCACCGCCATGAGCATTAGATGCGCCGCCACCGCCACTGCTGCAGTTGCCGCCGCCGCTGAGCTTGTGCGGCAATGTGTTTGACTTCTCCCACGGTCGTTGCTTTACCTCCGGCTCCGGATCAGGCTAAGGTAGAGAAAATATTTAGTTTTTTGTTCAGGTTAAAATGTTTTATCTTCTCTGCTAACCTCCTTCTTTTCGGCCTGCGCACGACGCCTGGCCAGCGTCTTGGCCATCTCGTCCATCATGGAGGCCATGCCATTGGAACTGCGGCCAATGGTACCGTAATTGCCGCTGCCGCCGCTGGAAGTGCTGCTGCCGCTGTTCTCGGGTGCAGACGTTGTGGACTGTGGAAGGAAGTTGCTTAATTTAATTGAACTAATCAGTTATATTTTCACCTTACTCACCTTATTCTTTTTGAGCTTGAACTGCTGCAGCTGCGAGGCCAGCGAACCCATGAGATCGGCCTGTGGATCATCCTTTTTGCCCGCACCGCCTGTACCCAGGCCGGGCGGCGGTGGTGGTGGCGGTGGTGCGCCAGGACCGCCAGGCGCACAAGGTGGACCTCCACCCATTGCCGGTGGCGCTGGTGGTGCCGGTGGCTGTGGTGGCGCCGGAGCACCGCCACCATTGAACATCTGTGGTGGCGCCGGTGGTGGTGGACCACCACCACCAAATGTAGGCGGTGGTGGTGGTGGCGCCGGTGCAGCCACCCCTTGTCCCCCAGGTCCGCCGCCGCCAGTGCTGCTCATTCGATTGAGTGGCGGCGGCATGGGGACACCACCAACAGGCGGCTGCTGTTGTTGTTGCTGCTGTTGCTGCTGCTGCTGCTGCATCATGGGCGGCGCTAATGGCACCTGACCATAGGGATTCTCAGCCACCTGCTGTCCGCCATTATGCTGCCCGTAGGCGGCAGGGGGCAGACCCTGTGGCGCCTGTGGCGGCTGTGATTGCATCAGCTGTGGCTGACTGGCATAGACAACGCTATTCGAACTACTCGAGCTGGGTATGTGACCCACTTGTGGCTGAGTGGCCCCATAGATGGGCCCGCCTCCGTTCTGATGCACTGGCGGCATCGGCGGCGGCTGCTGCTGCTGCTGTTGCTGTGTCGGGTATTGGTGTAGATTGAGATTGGGATTAGAATTTGAGAGCACATAGTGGGGCTGCTGGTACTGCTGGTTCATGGTGGATCATGGTGGATCATGGTGGTTGGACGATTATGTTTTATTTGAGCGGGTTTTAAACGTTGGATTCAATTTGGTGGTGGTGGTTTGGAATTGTAAGCCAATTTATGCGGTTCGGAATGAAATGAAACAGAAAGAGGAAACGAGGCAACATAAGCAAAGCTTGGATCAAGGATGACCAGCAGAAGACTCACCTGAGATGGCGCATAGCCACTCTGCAACTGTTGCTGCTGTGCGGCATAAATGGGTTGCTGCTGTGGCTGCTGCTGCTGTTGGTACTGCGGCTGTTGCTGCTGTTGCTGCTGCTGCTGCTGCTGCTGTGTCTGGCCGGGAGCAGGCGGTATCTGCATTTGTGAATTGACCTGCTGTGGCAGCCCATTGGACGTTGGCCCGTTTGCGGTGGGTCCGTATTGTGATGCGAGCTGTTGTTGCTGCTGCTGCTGCTGCTGTTGTTGCTGTTGCTGCTGCTGCTGCGGTTGTGGCGCCGGTGGTGCGCTGAGGGAATTCCTTTATTTGTGAGCAAATTTCGAAGAAAAACGATCGATCGATTGTTGTGTGGGTTAGAGAATACATGAAGTTATGGCAAGTGAGACACACAGACAGTTTAAGAGAGCAGTGTGTGTGTGAGAGAGAGAGTGTGAGGAAGCGTTAAAGTGAGTACAGAGTAGGGAGTACGATAAGGAGTGAGTAGAGTAGGTAGTGAGTAAATTGTAGGACGGTAGGATGTAGGAGTAAGTAGTGAGTGGACTAAGTAGTGAGTAGAGTTAGCAGGGAGTATAGTAAGTAGTATGTAAAGTAAGAGAGAGAGTATTGTAAGTAGAGAGTATAGTAAGTAGTGAGTATATTCAGTAGTAAGTAGAGTAAGTACTGAGTAGAATAAGTAGTAAGTAGAGTAAGTAGTGAGTAGAGTAAGTAGTGAGTAAGTAAGTAGTGAGTAGAGTAAGTAATGAGTGATGTGAGTAGTAAGTGAAGTAAGTAGTAAGTAAGGAGTAGTAAGTGAAGTGAGTAGTAAGTGAAGTGAGTAGTAAGTGAGTGAGTAGTAAGTGAAATGAGTAGTAATTGAAGTGAGTAGTAAGTGAAGTGAGTAGTAAGTGAAGTGAGTAGTAAGTTAAGTGAGTAGTAAGTGAAGTGAGTAGTAAGTGAAGTTAATAGTAAGTGAAGTGAGTAGTAAGTGAAGTGAGTAGTAAGTGAAGTGAGTAGTAAGTGAAGTTAATAGTAAGTGAAGTGAGTAGTAAGTGAAGTGAGTAGTAAGTAAAGTGAGTAGTAAGTAAATAAAGTAATGAGTAAGTAGTAGTAGAGTAAGTAAAGAGTAGTGAGTACGATGAGTAGTTAATACACTAAGTAGTGAAAACACTGAGAAAAGAGTACAGAAAGTACTGACTACACGTAAAGTACTAACTACTAACAGTAAGTCCTGACTACAGTGAATGAGTTAAGCATAGTGCTTGATGAGCGAAATGAAATGAAAAGCGATTGGTTTCATAGCATATGATCGCCATCGTCGTCCTGTACACACCTGCTTGTGCGATGATGTCCCTGCGGCGTTGGCGGACTCTGTGGTATGTTATTCTGATTTGTCTGCGAGGTGGGCGTCTGTGCCGATGGCGTTATGTGGCCACCAATGCCGTTATTCTGTCGCAATATTGCCGCATCCTCGCTGGTCATTGTGCGATAGCCCATGTCCTCCTCATAGCCATTGCCATTGGTTGGCAGCCCAGCTGGATTGTTGGCCACGCGACCGCTAAGCACCTGACCGAACGAAATGAAGGACAGATTAGTAATTGAATGAATGAGAGGGACAAGAGTAATCTGTTCCTTACCTCCAGGGCATGCATCATGGCGCGTGCAAAGTTCTCCGCATCGCTCTGGCTGGAAAAATTGAGACCGTAAACATATTTGGAGTCGCGCCACTGATGAAATGTGGCTGTGGCCTGATTATATTTGAGTCCCTTCAGTATGGAGCAATTGATAACGACCTCATGATCCTGCAGCTTACGTCCAACGACACGGAATGTGTTGTTCTGTTGATGATGATAGATTTGCACCTTACTGAGGCCCGATGAGCTGCCCGATGGCACCCATTTCTTTTGATTGTCGTCGTACACCATGACAGAGGCGCGGGCGCTTATAATGCTTTGTTCACTGCAAGGAAACAACAGGAAATAGGGAATCAGTTAAAGATATACATGAGATGATATATACATAAACATGTAGCATAGAGAGCTTAACAATCATTTGTAATTATCGAGCACATTAATGAAGCCAACTAATGACTTCTCAATTCTTTCCTCAGTTCAGTTCTCACTTGGAATTCTGCACAAGACAAAGGCCCTAGGAAAACCTGCCTAAGGGGGACGAGGGGGATTTTCCTAGGAAAGTCGTCGAACACGGAAAGCAAAGCATCATTAGATGATTAATTCCGACTCACTGGACGACAAGTCAGTGAGTTCTTCTTCTTCTCCAACTCTATGGCTCTTCTGCTCTCTTTACACCAGTCTCGGCTTTCACACGATTGACGAAGTGCACTGATCTTCCAGCGCCCCGCTCTTCCCCTCTTCCTCCTCCCCTTTCTCTTTTTGTGGAAGCTGCAACAGGAAATGCAATGCATTTCTTGCACTCTGTAAGAATTGCACACCTGTCACGCAATCATCAGACCGATTAAATAATTCTAATGAACTTTTGCGCAACCTATAACATTTTTCCCTTTTTCCCTCCCCCCACCACCTTTTTGTCAAAGCGGGAAAAGTAAACACTTGGAAAAATGCTAAAAACATGACGTCGCAATGAGAACATACACACTCAACGAGAGCTTTATGTGTGTCTCTCTGTGTCTGAGTGTGTGTGTGTGCGTGTTTGTGTATATGTTACTGGGCAAAATACATAATGACAGCCGCAGAAAACGAGTTGCAGATCTACGTCTCCATCTCCCTCTCTCTCCCACCCCTCATCGAGTGTAGAATTCTCGCGTCTTGGCCTGGCCAAAAGTTGAGTAGTTTTGCACTTAAATGGAGCTCGACAGCCACACCAGCAAATGCACAGCGAGGAGAAACACAGAGGGAGGAGAGTGGAGGCACCTCACAGCCAGTCCACACACAGCTGTGCGGCCTTATATAACCAAAGCAATGTGTGTTGCTGCTGCTCGCCTACCTTACAGCAAGCACACCAACTGGCCGGCGTAGCATTAATATTATTGGGGTTTTTCATTATTGTCTGTTGATTTCGTGGAACGAAAGTGAAGTTTATCTAGTTGGACTTATAAAATTTGCCATAGATTAAGCGGAGCTGCAGGAGCTAGCGCGAGTGCGAATTGCGTTGGACAGGCGTATAAATGCGACTGCATACAGTGATCACTTGCTAAGCAGAATACTGAGAGATTCACTCTCTTAGCAAGTTTTAACAACATATGATCTTGGTATAGATCTTTATACTGCTTTAAATATTCCCCTTTCTTAAACGATTCTTAATTCTAAAAAAGTTTTTATATATTATTTCAATATAAATGTTATACAATTCTAATTTTCTGTGCAACTAAATTTTAAATATGATTTAAACTTATCGTTGTATCTCAGTATAATTTCAGTATAATCTCAAAGCCTTTTCTTTGCACAGATCTTTTCTCAAACTATCAACACAATCTTCATTATTTTATAATTTATAAAAACTCATTTATGCAACTTGTCTTCACTTGCTTTTAACATCTTTAAATATCTTAGAGACTGCTCCTTCCCAACTCTGTCATAGTAATTTACTAAATTCCAACTGTTTCTCAAAGCCCCTTCTATATTTACTGTGCAACTAAATTTGATATATAATTTAAAACTAATTTAATTTAATTTTAAACTCATCGTTGTAACTCAGTGCGAAGTAGCTTTATGTGTTTTAAAGTTATTGTAACCTTAAATTCATCAACCTTTTAGTTCTTTGTACAGAAATATGCTTTTAGTTTTTCAAATTAGTACGTAAATCATCATTATATTGTATTATACAAACACTCATTTTATGCAACTTGTCTTCTCTTGCTTTTAATATCTCTAAATATCTTGAAATATTTAAATTTATTGTATTCTGTTCCTTCTCAACTCAGCCATAGTTATTTACTAAATTCTAACTGTGTCTTACACCCCTTCTACATTTACACCTCACAAATCTTATCTCAACTATTTAAAGTTAAAGAAATTTCATTATTTATTAATAACAAAGTGCCAAGTGGTTGTGCCTAATGAGTTTGGAGACGAATGCAGATTACAGATTGCATTCCCATGCCAAAACAGGCGTTGGAAGACTTCATTAGAGCACACGGCGCACTTCAGTGGCAGGTGAAATTTGAAATTTTCCTTAATTTTCTTTACAATTTTCATTTTCATTTCGCTTTTTTTTTTCTTCTTGTCTTGTGAATCAATTCGTGCGTTAAGTTTAATGCAAATTTTCCAACACGAAGGTAGATTTTTCTCATTTTTAATTGGCGTTAAATTGAAGTGCAGCTAAGCTGAATAATGACTGGGGTGGGTAGGGGGTGAGAGGGGGATGATAATGAGAAGGTGAATGGGAGAAGGTGCTCCATAAAGAAAAGGGGCAAAAAAAGCCGATGGTAAATTGATTTCACATCGATTTCAAAGATGAATTGAATCACGTTTCACGTATTCAAAGGGGAATTGAAGTCAGAAGGATGAGAAGAATAAGAAGAACAAGAAGAACAAGAAGAAGGAGAATTAACAGCAGCAGGAGCAGCTGAAGAAGGAGAACAAGGAGACACAAGAGAACAAATATGAAAACATACGTAAAACACAATTTATTTTTGACCGAATTATGACGACGCTGGGGAATGCGTTGTATGTGTTGTTGCTGTTGTTGCAGTTGTTGCTGCTGCAGTTGTAGTGTCTGATGGTGTTGTTGCTATTGTTATTGTTGTTGTTTCATCAGCAAAGCATGATGTATGTTGCTATAGAGATGCGGCTGTGTTGCATTGGTGGCTGTAGAACGCGTTGCTCTAATTGAAAACGACATAGAACTGGCAAGTCTGGAGGGGGCAGAGGCTGGGGCAGGGACAGGGGTCAGGGGCGGCAGCGGTGGCGGTGGGGACTGGGGCAAGGGTACGACGCACTTGCGCAATGTGGAAAACAAAGCAGCAGACGTCGAAGGGGACGATGATGATGATGCTGATGATGGGGAGCAGGAGAAAGAGGAACGGGAGGCAGAGATTGAAACTGAGACAGCTGGGGTCGCTGAAGTTGCTATGCAGACGGTGTCGGATGATGTTGATGATGATGCTGCTGCTAATGATGATGATGCTAATGATGATGATGAAGCTGATGATGATGATGATGGAGCATCGGTGCGTCTGCTATGCAAGGCAACAGCAGCAGCACCAACTACACCTACGCCAGATGTTACGTACAAGGGCTGATCTGTTGTTGCTGTTGTTGTTGTTGGTCTGCTGTGTCCAGGTGGGCGACTCATAGATCACCGTGGGCACCGTGCCAACTGAACCTCCCTGCTTGACAACCTTGGGCAATTGCAGCACCAATTGTTCGTGCTCGTGATACGGACGCAGCTGGCGCAACTGCAGCAACTCCTGCTGCTGCAAATGATGGTACATGGGATGGCGATAGTCCAGCAAATCCAGCTCCTGCAGCTCCTCAATGCTATAGTAATCATTGCCCCCCCTTAGCCGATGATTTGTTGTACATGCTCTGACTGCGCTTTATCAGCAGTTGCTGCTTGCTGTTCCGGCTGCAACTGTTGCTGCTGCTGTTGCTGGTGTTGTTGCTGCAGATGCAGTTGGAGCTGTTGCTGCTGCTGTTGGCTGGGCTGAAATTCACACATGCCAGTCGCCGGAGTTGGATGATGATAGGCTAGAATGGGTCCAGCAACGGCGGCACTTCCATTGGATTTCTTGCTCGCAAACGACGTTTTGGCATAAAGTTTCTTCATGGCCATTAACTGCTGGTAAACATTTGCAGAGGCGGCCGAAATAAACACAGGCACACACACACACAGACACAGACGAGAGTAGACAGACGAGACGCGCGCACACAAGCAAATAGAGTCGCGATCCCACGATCAAAAGCAAATGGAAGTTGTCTCTTATGCTCTTCTTCTTCTACTTCGTCAATGTCTTCGTATTTATCTAGAGGGTCGCGCGCTTGCTGCGATCGAAATCGAACCTCGATTGAGACTGAACAAGCCAAACGAGTCTCAGCTGCGACGAGGCTCAAGAAAGACTGAAGATGGGAGAGCAAGAGAGCGGCCCAAAGCACTCAGAGAGAGTAAACAGAGAGAGGGAGAGCGCACAAGAGAACGACGATCAGCGCCAGGTTGAGCCGAGTGAAGTCGACAACGCTTCGGCGGCTTGAAGAATTGGGCTAAGAAGCTAAAACAGTTTCCATTTCCCAAGATAATAAATGTAATGAGAAAAAAAACTGAAGAGCCGCCGCCAAGTGCAGCAAGTGTCTCTCTCTCTCTCTCTTTTCCCCTTTCTCCTGGGTTTATAATCGAGCATTATATGCCTTTTCCAAAGACAATTAAATAATGCAAAAGGCCGCAGCGAAAGGGTGCCCAATTGAAGAACGATTAAGAATGATAAAAGAGGTTGAGAAAAGAACTTAAACGAGCCAAGATCCACGCAGCTGTCTCTAAATGCTCTTCTCCACAATAAAATAATGAGTCGAGCTACCTTAAAGATTTGTTTTGTATCTTTCCGTTCATAAACGCACACTCTGAATCTCTGAGAAATCAACTATCTGTCAGTTACTCATGGCTGTCAATTAAGACAGTTCAACAGTTTTATTCCTAACGTACTGTAGGCTCTGTGTGTGCGATAATTACTTAAGAAACGAGCTCAATAATTTATATTTGCCCCGCAGGGGCAAGGGGGGTACGGTAGAAACAACTACACAGCTTGTGGCATGCTATGAAAAATTCTTATAAATATTTAAGTTCAACTTGGAGTGAAAAAAGAAGGAGACAGACAAAGTTGAAGTCTTTTTTTCGCTGCTCTAAAGTTCTTGAGCGTACATTTCCAATTAACATTGTATTTGTCTATTGTGAATGTTGTTGTTGTTACTGTTGTTGTTGCTGTTGCTGAAGTAGTTGTTGCTGCTGTTACAGCTCGTTATAATGCGGCAAGTCTGGTTTTTAATGCCGTCTCTGATTTGAGCTACGATTATCGTCGTGCAGCTTAATGGCTTTGTCAGAATGGGCTGGACCAGTAATGCTCGAACCTGAACTCATAGCGGGTCTCTCTCTCTCTCTCTCTCTCTGTAGCTCTCAAGTCAAAAGTCAGTTCAATGGATCGCGCAGATCGTGTGCTGCGGCTTAAATGATTTGGCAATTTTTATCCCCCACTTCTGTTTTTTTGGCTATTGGTTTTTTTATTTTGTAGCTTGTCGGAGTGTAGAGCAATTAAAAATGCTCAGGTAACAATAAAATGAGGTTACAGGCACACAGTAAACGGGGGACAGCAAGAAAGAGAGATAGAGAGAGAGAGAAGGGGAGCAGAGAGAGATAAACTCTCAGAGAAAGGCAACTGGGGCAGTTGCGAAAGGAATTGTCAGGAAATGCTCAAAGTTCCTTTCGTATTCATTAAATGATTCATAATCAACAGAACGAGAAACGACGAGAGATGAGAAATGAGAGACAGAAAGGAAATGAAAGACAGTCAGACAGGAAAAGAAAATACCGTAAGGTATGCTATAAGTGATTCATGTTATACTCAATGCTAATAACCCTTACATAAAGTAAGCCGAAACTTCTATCGAACATTAAACTCTCAGCAATTTACCTATTAAAGTTGACTCTGTTTTTTTCCAAAATGAATTTGATTAATGCACTCGATAAGTAAAGAAGTTTCAATTAGAAAGAGGGGAAAATCTCTTCGTAGCGCACTTCAAATCAATTAAATGAAAATTATTTGAAAGTTGCCTCCCCAATTTCCCACTTCACTGCGCAATTGGAGCAGTGGGAGACAGAGTGAGAGATACAGTATGAAAGAGATAGAAAGAGAGAGATATGTACGTGTATATAGAGAGGTAGCTAGTCAGTTGTCTGTTGTTGCATAGTCTACTTTGAGGCATACCTTGCTAGCATCAATTGCAATATGCAAAATGCCTCCAATCCCCGTGCTGCCGTCTCGGCTGCAGTTGTCAGACAAATGTTTGCCATCGTGCTGCGCGAATAAAACTGTTGGAAAAACATAACGCGTTCAGTTTAAAGCTCAACGGGAATTTTTCCCGCACCTTGCGCACACATTTAATGATGACACACCCAAAAGACAAAACACAAAAAAAAAAAAAAAAAAAACAAAATGAATCCCATGTTGACTGCGCTTCTGTTTCGCATATATACATAAGGTGTATTTCTATATATTATACATATATTTATTGTACATATATAGTGTATATAGTTGTTGTGCTTTTCGCTTATGAATCAGTTATAGAGGGACAACAAAAGACCTGACTTAGCAGGCAGGAACCACAGACGGATGGGCCACACCCCAATGCCAAAATAGTCCAAACAAATTATGCGTATTAACCAAAAAGTAAAGTCCCTCAGGCTGAACTCAGGACTGGGACTGGGACTGGGATGGGCTGGGTCAGCTGGCCTGCCCCTACTTCTTGGGACTGTTCTCCTGTTTTCGTGTTTCTTCCTGCACATAAATTACACTGATGACCCATAAATTTAGTTCGCTTAGTCGAACATGTCTATTTTTGGAGCAGGTGCTAGACCCCTTGAACCGTCCCAGCACCGTCCAGAAGTGAACATATCAATTGAACGAAAGACTGAGAAATGAGCAGTATCGTTTACGTTGCTCCACAGACGCCTTGTCAATTGAATCTTATGGCCAGACAATCGACTATTCGATAACAATTTAAATGACAATGTCAGCATAATTGAAATGTCCTTCACACAAATCAAATGCAAACGAAAAGCAAGTGCTGCACTAAGAACATTTTCAGTAACTTGTATAGATTGTCAGCATAGTTTTTTAATAGATTCTTATGATTTTTAATCGAGTTTTAATCGATTACAATACAAGTTAGGTATATAATAACAAAGTAAGACTATAAAGATTCAATGTAAAATCAGCTACAATATTTATTTCAAGCAGAAAGGTAACTCTTTTATCGATTGATATCTCTTGTTCCTCTGAATTCCTCTCAGTGTAGACAAACTAATTAACTACAACAACTTCGCGACATTGGCGCACATATTGAAAATTATCTTTAAAATGGAAAACGATTGAAAATTCCAACACTTACGTCATTTTGCTGTTGTGTTGTTGTTGCTGCTGTTGATGCTGCTGATGTTAATATTCTTGTTACGTGAGAATAAATCGTGCTATAAACGTTGCTTTTGGGGAAGGGTTCGTAATGGCTTCCCCCTCTTTCTATCTCCTCCTTTCCAGTTTTTTCTCGGTTTCCTTCTTCTTTATTCCAGCTGTTCGTGAGCTCTCTTTTATGTTCTTTAATATTGTTATGAGATCTGCAAGTGGAAAATAATGGAAAACGATAACTTGATTAGAACTTGCACGTGTTACGACAACGTCATCGACGCACTTTATGTGCTAATAAAAACTACCTTATACCACATTTACCTGGCCTTTTTTCTTTCACTTGCCTTTTGATGATAGTCATGTGAGTGTGTTTTCATGTATAGGGTGTGTGCGAATGAGTTCTCAGGGAGATGACTGGGCAAATGGCGTGCACAGTTTTTGCAATATTATAGAATATTTAAGAGGTTAATGAGCAAGACTAGAACAACATAATAGAAACCGTAAATACCTCAATAATAAATGTTTCCCTTCCCTTCTTAATGTCCCAAAACATAACTCGATTTTCTCGATACTATTCAAATCTTCCAACTGACCCCGCCACAGCAATATCATGATAAATCAATGGAAACAGACCTTGAAACCGAAACAAGCCTCATCAATTAACTAACAGAAAACCGCCCGATGCGTCGATTTGATGGCAAGTGAAAGCAGCTGCTGAATTAATAAAGACAAGCAAAGCGCAAAATCCAAAGGTAGTAACAACAATAGCTATACGATATATATACTATAATACTATATCGATTGACAAATGCGGTTTCTGTTTCGCTTTGGTTTTGTTGTTTTTATTGTTGTACATATGACCCATTTACTTTTGTTTACCTTTCGGTGTCTTTCGGGGACTTGGGAGCCAAACAATGGCGATTCTTAATGAAAACCAAAAGTAGCGAGAGCAACATTTGCATGACAACATGTTCGCAGAGAACATTGCTGAATGTTGAATCGGGTCAACGCATGCTTGGCCCAAGAGATGTGTGGATGGTCTCCTAACTAGGTAAGACTAGCGCGAATCGCCCTGCAGCAGTAGCAGCAGCAGCACTCGCTGTTGTCGCGCTACTGAAATGTAGTTGACCTAGTTATGAAAGCGCTACCTCCCAGTGTGTGTGCCACACTCCCTGCCACCCCCCCCCTTCTGCGTGCCCCACCCCCTCTCCAAAAAGCAGCAGCATCGCTTGCGTCATAGTTTGCTGAAAAACCTTCGCTGTGTAATAGTTCTTCTATAGGGGACTGTGAATAAGGAGAACTCCGTCGTCCGCTTTGTTGCCGGAAGTGTACGCGATTTACAGCCTACGACTGGCATTGCTTGTGTATAGTGTTATCGTATATTATTGCGTGTGCCATAGTCGAAACTATCGGCAGAACTATCGCTTAAGCGAAGGACAAATATGATTGTACTTTAAACTGTTCAAGGGACATTAAGAGGCATTAGAAACATGTAAACTAGAAGTATTCATATTTATAATTTAAATATTATTAAATAGCATTTTGAATATACATAAACTATCGGTTGTACTTTTGATTAAGAGTTAAATGACAGTTAAATAGTCTATGTGATAATCACAACCTTCGAGAGTATGTCTTGCCTAAGTAAACAGATATACTCTATATACTCATCATCTTCTGTTCTATCGTTTCTATTCTATCTTCTGCAGTTTAACTATTGGTAATACTATCGACATAAGCTTCTCTTTAGCATAAATAGTCTATGAACAACCACAACCAATCACAACCAAATTCATTTTATTCAAATTTTCTAGCGATAGTTGTGCTAGATCATTCTATTCCATCTACTCTAGTTGTCTGTCTGTTAATCTCAACACTGCAAGCTCAGCAATTGAGCTAGTTAATTATTTTAATTTAGCGACAGCGTCAGTAATTGATCAAGCTAAAACTTTTGTAGGCTCAATTTGAAATGATTCACATAAACGAATCACTAAAAATTCCATTAAAGATCAAGAAAGTTTTCTGCCTTAGGGATGATGTAAAGTTCTTCCCTTCTAACTTTACTAAATTCTCTGGAAATTAACTTTTATTTATCACTTTAAACTGGAAATGTTTTCCTTCTCGTTCAATATCGTTAAAAGGATAACATTTTATGAGTTAATTCTCACAAATGTGCAATTCCGTTTCTTGACTAAACAAACAAAGCCTGCGCAAAGCCATTGAAACG
Organism: Zaprionus nigranus; assembly: GCA_018903425.1. Taxonomy (NCBI): domain Eukaryota; kingdom Metazoa; phylum Arthropoda; class Insecta; order Diptera; family Drosophilidae; genus Zaprionus; species Zaprionus nigranus. The sequence continues at coordinate 5,413,438 of JAEIGD010000006.1, forward strand.
TTTGCCCAGTGGACATGAACAGGCGCACACGGAAGGGAAGGTCCCAGGGGATCAAGGGAAGGGAAGGGATGCACATGTGCTGCTTCCTCAACTCACGGGCAATTAAAAGTGTCCAATATTGTGCCATGCACTCGACAAGGAGTTGCCACCCTACCTTGGACAACCCTGCACTGCTGGCTGCTTCCTTCCCTCTTCCCCTCATGCTGCGACGCTTCGCTTTGGTTTCACACTGCGACGACGTGCGACAAATAATGCACCCCCGTTGCAGTTCAGCCCCCGGGATTGAGTGCAGGTTTTGGTGTTAATAAACGCCCGAGTTTCAAATTCGCCATTTAACCCAAGAGGGTGAATTCCCTACCTCACTGTCTCTCACTCTCCCTCTCTCTCCCTCTTCCCCTCCTCTCTGTCTCTCCTTCTCTCTTTCTCTAAGTTTTAATTTTCATTCATTGCAAGCGTATTTCCAGGAATTTTCATGACTTGTACGTGTCGCACTGTAGACTTTGCCTTGGGCATGATGTCAGACCACACACTCAATTCAACACAATTCTTGTCCCTAATTCATACGCCTCCTCCTGCCACACTCCTTCTTCCCAGACCCCCACATTTCCCTCTAGACTCCATGGTAGGACAACAAATGTTTGCACTTAAAAAGAAAAAGCAGAAGAAAATATTTTGCTGTCGTATTGCACATGGAAATTTCCCCCCATTTTTGTTTTCATTTTCATTGTTGTCGCTGCGGTTTTGTTGCTTGTGGATTGCGTGACCCGTTAGATTTGTTGTTGTTAGCAACGAGAAACCAACAGAAATAATAAAAAGCAAAAGTAAGAAAACCAGTTGACTCAGCCAAGTAGTAAGTTGTAATCTCTTTTAATTATAATGTCACACAGTGTTCACTTGTAGTAAGTTTAACATTTCCGCAAATTAATATTTGCCAGAAATTAAAACATTCATTGTTTGTGTGAGTTTTGAACAAATGAAAAAAGCTAAATTAAAATTTGCGAAAGTTTTTTCATCTCTCTATAATGATTTGTAAGTGAAATCTACCATTTATTTTACCTCTGCTCAGGCTTACCATTATCAACAGTGGTAAGGAAGCTTTATCTGATCATTTCAATCTATTTCTTTCATATTTTGTTATATAATTATGTCTTGAATTGATTTGTGTTCTGCTTTCCCTACCCCCTTTGTTAATCTATCTATTTTCCTCTTTCCGGCCAAGAAATTTCCTTCTATATTCTTTACTTGTCTTCTTCACTTAGTGGGATTTACATATATCTTGCTCTCTCTCTCCATAAGAGGTAATTATCATTCTGCACTTGTTTCCCTTCCAGTCGTGGCTTAGTCAATCAATCAACAACCTTTTCCTGCCCAGCAGCCCCAGGCCTGGGATCAGGCAAGCTGTGGCCCTTCTTTGCCACCTTGTCTTGCGGTTTACGCTGAGATCCCAAACAGGTTTACGATCTTTTTGTTCCCTCTCTTCCTTCGCTCTCTCTGTCTCTGTGTCTGGGTACTTGACCACATCTTGAACTGAGCAAAAAAATTACAAAAATTATGCTTTAATTTCGCTTGTTTTGAATTCGGGTCGCCACTTCAAAGGCGCCGTCAGAGTTTGGAAGCTTCGGCTTGATGGATTTGCCATATGGCAGACACAGCAACTGTAAACTGTCTGTCTTAGCTGATGCCCTGTAAAGTTAACATCTATAATGGTCCTTATAGCCAAGTTTAACTGCAACTTCATTTACACTTTGTTTGATTTTAATAGCATTTGTGAGAACAACCCAAATCCATGAGAACAAGCGAGAAGACTCAACAGACGCTGAGAAACTCCCAGGCATATCAGCGTAGCAAGGGAGCTCAACCAAGCGTCAATTCTTCTGCTTCTTTTTCTTGTAGCTTGTAGCTGCCAATTAATAGAGTTTTTGCAAAAGACTACAAAGCTATTAATTTATAGATCTTGTAGTCGTTTCACATACTCTCAACGTATTTTGCAATCGGTATCTATCGCTGGAAGCGTGCTCCACATATTTGTAAAAGAAACACACTCTCATCATTATCTCTCTTGTAGTCGTTTTTTTTTGTTACTTTGGTCTTGCTTCATTGACGGACTCAACTCGTCAGTTTAATGGAGCGCGGCAATTCCTCTTTTTTCTTCGTTTTCAGAGTGACAATCCGAAACGAAAGTATGCCGATAATTATTGAATAATGATTTCTACAACATGCTACATTACATTACTCACTCTGTGCCCCCCTCTCTCTCTCTCTCTCTACCCACTCTACACACGCCCTTTTGTTATCTGCGGCAAATGCAACAAATGTTTATTGTTTATAAAAGTTTCAACAAGAATGCGCACTACAAAAGACATCTATTAAATTATTACGCACACACACACGATAGAGCTGACCTCACACAGACACATACAAAAAAAATAAAAAGAGACCACGCCCCTGCAGCGACGCCCATAAGTCAGATAGCGCACAAAGTTCAAGTGAGAAGCGGACATATAAATATCATAATCATAATATAATCAGTTAGTGTGCATGACAGGGGAGGGACAGAGGGGAAAAGAAGGGGAAGCAGAGAAATGCCACAGCAATTGAGCGCAAAATAACAAATAACAATAAAGTAAATGGTGACAAAAACAACAACAAAACAATGCGCAAGTGCAGTAAGTGCACAACGAGAGAGATACCCTGTAATGCAAGCACTGATAGAGGTTTTGGCGGATATACCTGAATGAATAAAGAGCCTGACATTAAAATAAAATATAACTTAATATCCTACAATCAGTTTATAGTCCAGCAAACCTGTCTATCTCACTTTACAGAGCGTATATGTATACAACATACACAGTGTACACTTTAAATTGAGAAAAATACAAAATGCAGGTGACCTGCTACAAAATGTTTTTCGCCACAAGAACACTTCGGCTTGTCTCAAGTGCCCAAGTGGGAAATCTCGTTCCAGAAGTCGCGGCAACGTCGTCGGCACTTAAGAAACAAGTGCATCGAAAAGTCGCCAAGCTGCAAAAAAAGTATTTCCATTACAATCAAAACGCAAAATGCAAACTTTGCGCTGTCAGCTTTTTCCTGCCAAGTTGAATAAAGAAAAAAAAAAGAATCAGAAAACACAAACAACAAAAAGAAACCCGTTGGATGCCTGTGAAATTTCAGAATCGAAACCCAAAGAAGCAGAACCAGAAGCATTGGCAGGCAGACCTCACTCAGACCCGGACCCACAGACCCCCAGACCCAGACCGGAAGCACTTCAAGTGCTTGCGATTCCATTCTCAACTAAAGTGCGAGTGCAGCAGGCTGAGAAAAGGAGGAGGCGTCGAAGAGGAAGCGAGAGAGGAAGCAGAGGAGAAGAGGGCGAAGGGAAAAACTTGCAGCAATTTACTCGATATCAGCAGCTTTGCTTACTGTGGCAATTTAATATGTCTGACAAGATTTCTAGTATTCCTATATTGTATTTATATTCTGCCTATTTGTAATTTGTATTTAATCAGCATGTTGCAACATTTCCCGTCAATTCAACATAATATTTCGATAGTTATAAACATATTTCATATACTTCCTTTTTTGGGTTTCCATGTCAATGACTCGCGCAAATTGCGCAACGACCTTTCCCGCTCTCTTTCAGTTCGATTGGATTTTTAGCCACATTTTCATGATCAATTTTCACATCGTTATTTACCTTGAAACCGGCAGCACAAACAACAACAACGATAAATAAAAATAATAATAATACTAACAATAATAATAAAACTCTATTGCTTTCCGCTGTTTTCCCAGAACTGGCCCGCACACACACACATAAGAAACACAAAACATTTGCTACAGAAATCAAAGATAAACTGAAGAAAAGTCTTGGATATAAATAGATTGAATAGATTCATAGAATTGGAATAGCAGTAAATTAGTTGACTCGATGATTTACCACCTCCCCTCCTCTTCCCCACAGAAATTGGTAATTAATTGCAGACGTCAAAAGTTTTCATTCTTTCTTGCAGAAAATTTTTTACATGGGCTCCAAAAATCCGTATAATCGTATCGCATAGCGTTCGCGCCAGTCGGAGCGTTAGACCATGAAGAATTGTGGGAGGAAGGGAAGTACGAGAAGGCGGCACAGCTAGAATCAACTGCAACACAGCCTCCTCCTCTTACTCCTCGTCCTCCTCATCCTCCACTGTGTTGCGGCAGAGTATCCAGGCCGTAAAAAATGGTTAAATGCCCAGCCAATTGCTTTTATATAGAACGCGTTCAACGAGAATACAAGCCTCCCCAACGAGATGTTATGTAGATTTCGAGCTATTACAGCCACCATACCATATAATTACAGTCAAACCTCCTTACGAACGAAACGGTTTAATTAGCTTACAAGCCTAAAGAAGCTTGTACAGTATAAAAGCAGTACAGTATATATCAGTTTTTATTATTTATAATATATTTAGAAATTTGATATTACATTTGTAATTCTCGTAATCAACGAAAGTGTCAACGTTTTGTGCCTGTCACAGCGTAACATATCGAATTTTAATCATACAAAGCGAACTGTGAGAACTTAGTTAATAATTTTAATTTTAAGACAGATTCCCATACAAATTTATAGCACTATCAGAGCAAACATTAAAACTTGTTATTAAAAGCAACAAAAAACTTAGGAATTCATTGTAATTTTCGCTCAGTGCATTGCTCAGCCAGCTGCAGCCGGTGGCTTTCTAACTCAAATTTCATGGCATATATTTTGCCTTCTTTACGTTTATGCCATGAAGTTAATAAACTTGTAGAACTTGCAAAGAGTTGTAAGCAACATTTATATTGTTTATGAATTCATGAATATTGTTGCTTTTATATCTTGTCATATATCACCAACATTGTTATGCCATAAACATCATATTCATTTATATGTAGCTTAGGATTGTAAATGATGGTTTTCTAGATATGTATCATGTCTGTTGTTGTGTGTATGTGTATGTGTGTGTGTGTATGTGTGTGTGTGTTGTACTTGAGCCAATGTGGCTGCGGCTGGCGGCCTCCAAAACCAAAGCCAAGCCAAGCCAAAAGCCAAGACAATGGAACGAAACGCCTGAAAAGCTGCCACTTAAGCGAATTTTTAGTCTCTCTCCTCGTTCTGCTTATCTGTGCATTTCACGTATAACTTGTGGATCTAAAATTTATGCCATATGAGCGCGATATAACTCTCTGTATTTATCATCATCCATCCGCGCATGCATATAAATACAATATACAAGAATATATTATTCTTCAACTCAGGCTAAGGCTCCTCGTATCGGTGGTTATTCATGCTTATTCATTCATGTGCATGTGGTGAATAATCTGTGATGCGATGTGTCAGTGGCGCACTGTAAAAGGCATCAGGCAATTATATGCCGGATTTTAATTAGTGGATACTGAATGGGCCGGGGGACGTGGACATAACCAAATGGGTGGTATTGCGTTGATTGTGGCCGGTGTTTGCCAAAATTCAAATATCGTGCGGTTTAAGGGTTTTTATTCCAATGTATTATGTAATATGAAGTACGTGTAGTTATATTTTGTGTGAGAGCCCCTGGGTTAATTTTTTTTTTTGTTTTTTGGTGGGGGCCCCACCGCCTCTTTTTGTAATTTTGGGGGGGGGGGGGAATGAAAAAAAAAAAAAAATGAAACCCAAAAAAAAAAAAATTTTTTAAAAAAAAAAAAAAAATACCCCCCCCCCCCCCCCCCCAAAAAAAAAATATGAATTGAAGCCAGCATTCCCCCTAATTGTCGGAAAAGAGGAAGGCTGACAGCGCTGATGCTGATAACTGTTATCAGAAAGCTGAAGAAGAGTCTACACTTCCTTGTTCCGCATTTTTCTTATGTATGTACGTATGTAAAAGATATGGTATCATAGCTGTGTATAGTAAGTAGTTCTAGCTGTTATCTTAGCCTGGGTGGCAAAGAATGCTTCCTCATTCCCGTTTAAAAATAAAGCCATTATATAAATGCAAAAGAAAGAAAACTTATTAAACAAAAACAATAAAAACAACAGTAAGAGAGAAACATTAAATTTTCAAACACGTTCCACGCATCCGATGAACTGAAACGAAGACAGACCGACAGATTGGTGGGTTGGTGTAGGTAGGCTTATTGACGGGTTGTTCTAATGAATTATGCAGTCTACGTTGGCGCACCATAAAATTTTATATAAATGTATGTAAAAGGGAAAAATGGCAATGCATTTGTAGTTGTTTCTGCTGCTGCTGTTGTTATTATTCTTGTTTTTGTTGTAAGAATAAAGTCATTAGGCAAAAGAATTGTCACAGCAAGTGAGGAAATAGGCGATAATTGAAAGGAAACTAGCGGTAAAAAATGCTTGTCATAAGAAAGTCAGAGATAGATAAAAACTTTAAATAGAGAGAGTGGGATGGCGTCAAGTGATTCTTTGAACCTCTCGCCCGCATTGACATAATTCAGAGAGCAGAGAACAAAACAAAATCGTGAAGTTTTATTGGATGCTGCCCTGCCAGTGTTGTGTGTGTGGGAGAAAAGGAAGGAAATGTTAATTAGATTTGTGGACAGCTGCTGCGCTGCCCTCGAAGCTGTTAAATGCATCACACTGCAGGCTGACTGCTATGACACACACACACACATACGCACACAACCAAAGTTTTAGTCACACAGACCGCGGGAGCAAGTTTATGATTCAGTGCAACAGACATAAAAACAAACCAAAAGCAAAGGAGAACTTGAAAAAAAATATAAAATACGTGGAAATATTGTTGTAGCGATTTCGTGTGTACAAAAAGCTTTAATCATCGCGTTAAATATGCCGAAAAGCAGAGCGAACCAAACGTAAACAAAACTACGCATAGAAAGGGATGTCTAATAAACTGATAAATGCTGTCTACATACACAAACACACAAATATGCATACACATACAAAGTACACACATGCATATGCTGGCTTTAATTTTTTTTATCTTATCAACAACGACGACGCGTCCCCAATTGGAGCTGGGTGGGGAAAACTAGGTTAACAGTGTTTAACTAAATATGGGTGCGTGTGTGTGTGTGTTTCCGCTACCTTACCTGACTAAGTCTGTGAGTCTGTGAGTGGCAACACTCAACTGCTATCAGCTGCTACTACTCAATGAGTCCTCTTCGATTTACTACCAACTGTTAATCACAAAATGGCATTAGTTAAGTAGCAATGCAGCTAGGCAACACTGACCAATGACTGCGCGCAGCAACACTGAAAATGTGCAAAAGGAGACAACAGAAAATGCAAATTTGCAATAAATATCAAATAAATTTGTTCGAGTTTTGCTTTTTGTCTAGTTCGTGAACTGGTTTTGGGCTTTTTGTTTTAGCCCTATGCATGTAGCGGTGTAGTATGTATGTTTGTTTGTGTGTATGTGTGTGTGAGCTGCGGGTCTTTGGCCCGCTTCATTTGGCAGCAGTGAACGAACACACACAAACACAAAAACAAAAAAAAAGTAAAGTGAGTCATGGGACTCCAGTAGTGATGCAACTACGATTGTGACTCCGTAGGAGGCCAAGGAGTGCGGAGAGGGAAGGCCTGAGTGTCAGGCGGGCCTTGGTGCGGTGCATTGACATTTAAATGTTGTAAAGAGGAAAACCAAAGCTAGCATTAGTTCGCATAAATTAAAGTTCAAGCAAACATGATAAAGATAAAAGAGAAGTCGAAACATCAACAGCCCCACCCGCGTCGGACTGCCAAACAACAGCAATCTTACGCTCTCCCGGCGCTCTCTGTGTCTCTTTCTCTCTCTCTATTCCGCACTCTCCCTCTGGTCTTGCTCTCAAATTGGCAACGGTGGATTTTGTTTGTTTGGCAACCTCAAAATGGGAGTTTGAGAGTGTGGGAGAGAGAGAGAGAACTCGACAGGGTCTGTGTTCAATAACAACAACAACAACAAAAACAAGCTGCAAACGCCAGAACAAAAGAGAGGAGACAGTGAAGGCGGTGGATCATTGCAGTGGAGCAGCCGGGGGCAACGCACAAAAACAATTAAAGCTGCCACAAGACACAGCTGGCAACACACACAAACACACAGGCAGACGCACACAACAAACAAACACACACATACAGACAGTAAGAAATGCAAAAACAGGTTTGGATGCCACAGCAGATGCGACAGCTGTTCCAAAAGAAGTAGGCACAAACTGGCGAAAATAAATGTAGGAAGAGGGCGAAATTCACACAATATTTTAAGAAAAATAAGTGCAAAAGGCACATAAATTATTCCCATCTAAGCTACCTTATTCAGAACATACACACAAACATACACAGAAACGCAGGCGAAAAAAGGGCGTGTTGTGTGAATAAGAAGAAGAAAAGGGAGCAGGAATGAAGCAGCAGAACATCAGCAGCCGCCGCCGACGTCGACGTCGCAGCGGCAGCAGCCACCGCACTAAAAAGGGAGCAAAAAGCGGAAGTCGTGGGCAAAAACATGCGCAGAAAATGCAGCGAATGCCGCCGACTGGGGCCAACTCGAAGACAGATTATAAATTCTCTGATTCAGCACATGCAGATTATAAATAAATGTAAAAAAAAATAACAAAAAGGAAAAGAAAAACTTACCACAACATTTTGCTTAATTCCGCAGTGAAAATGCGTTAGTGTTTGTGCCTCTGTCTCTGCCTGCCTGCCAACTACTCCCTTTTTCCTGCTGCAGCTAGCAGTGACGCACACACACACACACGCTGCGCGAGCGGCGGCGGGCAAAGATAGCAGCAAAACTAAACGCCGATAAAAGAGAAATGTTTGCAGCGTCTCCGTCTCCGTATCGGGCTTTTTTCAGCTGTATTTTGTGTCAACTTCACTTTTACTTTTTCCTGTTTGGTATCAAGGAAATCGGGCTGCAATTTTAATTCAATTTATTTGGTTTTTTTAGCAGCACTACTTGCACAGCACTTACACAAACAAACACACACACTCGCACATAGAAATGAACGAAGAGCGAACAAGCAAACTCCTTTTCAAGGAGTAGAGACACAATTTTTTTCGGCTACTTCGTTTTACACTGCAACTCCGTTTTGCGGTGCAGGTTTGTAAGGAACTTGCACGGTTGTTTAGCAATTAGTAAGAACTTCTTTTGTTTGCCTACTTGCGACTGCAATTTTATGTTTTTTTGCGCAACGCGAATTAACGCGATTTAATTTCGGCCAAACTGCGAGAGCGACAACAACACACCAGCGCCATATTTGATCTGATGTAAAAATTATGTAGACAAGCAGCCCTGGTATTCCAGCAGTCTGTTAAGCCACAATAAAATTAACATTAACATAATGTTATTAACATAGAATTTTATTTTCAATATGATGATTAATAATACTCAGATCGATATTCCAAAAGGAAATTTGAAATATATTAACTGCTCAGTTGTTGTCTATGTAATTCAAATACATAACAACTGCAGTTCTTATAATAACCGGTCAGGAAATTTAAAAACAATTTAAATATAACAGCTGGTAGTTAGTTCCATTTAACAGGAACTGCCTACTTAACAGAAACGAAGCAGCATCGATAAATACTATCGGACGGCACCGAGTAGTTCAAAAACAGTTATCGACCTGAATTACGTAGTGAACACACTGGTTTGGCGCGTGTACGAGCGTTGTTTAAATTCGAATTAGTTAAAAGACATTTCATATCCTATTCAAATGACTATTTTAATTTGATGCACCGATAATTAATTTAGTAACATTTACGCTTGAAATGAATTAATTTAAGATACTTGAATAAATATTAACATATAAGGCCCGCAGTGGACTTTCGTCTAGTAGATCTCATTGTGATAATTGTCTACAAAGTTCTTCACCAGCTTGGGGATCTCCGGGGCACGACATAAATACTTATGTCCATAGCGATGACTCCGCTCGAACCGATGGAACTCGACCGGGCCCCACGAGCGATCTCGCTTCTCCAGCGCAATGCGATAGAGCTGATAACCCAAATGGAATGGCACAACGACATCGTCCTCGGCATGGACAATCATTATGGGCTGCCGGAACTCATAGATATGTTTGTCCGACTCAAAGCGCAGCTTATTAGTATACATTGGCTGGGAGATCATAAAGTCAAACCACGGCAGATGTCTAAAGGGCCGCGAAAACGGATGCAATCGAATCTCATCGCGTATATTGGTAAACGGACTTTCCAGTATAACTCCACGTGGTCCACGTTCCTTCATATCCGCTAATTTGGAGACCATATGCGTAGCAACGCCAGTGCCAAGTGAATGGCCCCAGATGAAGATCGGATTTGATGTCTGATTGGCAACATACTCAAAGACAGTGATTGCATCGCGAACAACGCCTTCTTCTGTGGTCTCGACACGATCGGAATCTGCATAGCCTCGATAATCGAACGCAAGCACATGATAGTTCAGATTGCGCAGCAGCTTATAGACCTCCGAACGATGGCCACTGCCACGTGTCGCCGTATTGCCATGCAAGTAGATGACCACAGTGCCGCCAGGTACGCGTAACAGACGCTCGTAAAAGAGATGCTCGTTTTCTTCTTCAACCACGGGAAATTCAGAATTCAGCACTGGCAATAGATCTTCCAGCTCCCGATGATTATCCCGCACCTCAATGAGCGATGGTTTTGCGTCACTAAGCCGCCTTGCATTCTCATCCTCCTCGAAATCATGCTCCACATTCAGTGCACGCTTAAAGTGACGCACCGCATTCTTGGGCAGCACATGCCATACGCCGATCTGCACTCCCGTTGGATCCTCATCATAATCCTTTACGGTCAAATAGAAATTCCTTGTTGCATACAGCCCAATGCTGGACGGATTGGTTAAATCAAGACCCTTCGGATAGGTAACTATAAAAAAAAACAGATTGTTAAGAAAGAAACTCTCAAAGAAACCATTTGCGATACGTACTGAAGTTGAGAAAGAGTATACCCCGTTGCAGCGTCTGGGAGCATCGAAAGATGAACGGTATCAGTAGAAAGATGAAGAGGAATACCAGAAATGCTATTACCAGGCAGGGCACCGCGACTCTGTTAATGGATCGCATTATTAGTAGTCATTCAATTTAAGAAATTTTCACATATTAGGACAAAATAGCACAACATATTTTACTACTGTTACACACAAAATGAGACTAAAATGATATTGAATTTCGGATTAGAATGCACACACTTGCTGCGACTTGTATACTAGACATGTTCATAAATATTTCAGTTAAACAGACTACGCTTAGTCACAGTTGTTATAATTAAATCTCTTAGTGTAGCAGGCATGGCGTACATTCGAAATATTTTTATTTATTTAAAGTCGGCTATGGCAGTCGACTGTTTCTTAGAAAAGTTTTAATGGAAGTGGTAACATTTCTGGGACCTCGAGCACGAGCTAGCGTTATGCTAAATATTTATGCCACGATGCAAAACAGAATTTAATGCAATATAAATAAATATAACAATATTAATTTGGGCCTGTTGCGAATTTCACTTGCATAACAATTAATAATAAAATGTAATAAGTTTATGACTTAAATTAGAGAAATATCAATAGTTGCCATCAGCCATCGTTAATTTCCATAGTCTATACTATTGTTCTTTATGTATATAATTTAGAATAGTTCCTTTTTTCAACATATTTTCGCTTGTACGATACTAATTTCCGCAGTAGAATCATTTTGCAAATTTTACTTATTCACTGACCTTTTAAAACACTTTCCAACGCGAGTTTTTGTTTCAGCAGCTGCCATAACTTTTTAAGAATCGGTGAAGCTACTTTCGGTCAGCGTTCTGTTAAGGCTTGCGAAACTATTTTTCGCAGAACTACGGCGTTTTCCGGTAATATTAGTCACGGTTTTCCGTAAATTCACTTATAAAAATATTTTACTTTGCAAATTCAACCCCTCCCATGTGCAGAAAAAGACTTCACTTGATATTATACATGGTAACAATCATACATTCTACGCACTTATAGAAAATTTAGAAAAAATTAATGTTTTCTTTTATAATTGGTACAAATTTTAAGGGATACGACCGGCTTGCGCGGATTAGTAAACAACAAGTGAGGGTTGTGTGAACGCGCGCGTGGTGGTGGGCTTCAATCGATGGCAGCCGATGGTGTTATCGATACTTATCCACTTAGAATCACGACTTCTCTCGATTTAGTTTTAAATGTCGACAGTTTTTCTACCGCAAATGCTATGCCAAAAATACTATTCGCAACAGCTCTTATAATAAAAAACAATTGAAAGTATAAACGATATGCAAAAAAAATTATATGTATAAAAGCAGATAATTATTTTCAATAAGTTTACAAATTTAAAAAGTAAAATGTACAACATCAATTTGGGGTTCGATTTGTTTTTTTTTTCAGTATACAGTTAGAAATCGTTGCGATCGAGCATAAATACTTACAGCCCAGTTAGCCAACTAATGAGGATCGTTCCGGGAATGGCCGTTGCATATAAAACTAATTTTAAACAACTATGAAGCTCGTACATTGTGCGAAAACTTTGAGTATCGGCAATATATGATATCGATAATATTCGATCCTTTGTTAATTAGTTTGGTATTTTTGTCTTACTATTATTTTTATCTTGGTCAGCAGAGCGAGTTTTAATTGAGACTTGATTGGGTAATCAGTGCGTAATAGTTGTCTTTCTTTGTTTTGTTTAGTATTATAATTCACAGAGTTTTACAAAATTACTAAGCGTCTACACGAACGTTGGAAAGAGAATAGAACAAAGTAACTTGATTATTAGCTTAAGAATGTGTAATACAAGCACACACGCACACACACACACACACTCACACTACAGACAAGCGGATTCCCAAAGCATTCTAAATTGCCCAAAAACTAAAACAGAACAAAAATTTGTTCTCTGTTGCTGATAAAGCGGAACGTGGGTGTTAAAGGTTGTACGATAATAAATCTACATGAGTGGGTGATTTATCGAGTCTATTTCCTCTAACTAAAATGCTAACTTACACACACATACACAGGTTTATGCGATGAATAATTGCTGATATCAAACGCACGTTACGCTAGTGAAGTATGAAATCGATTTCCGCTTATTTTCTGTATTCAACAACAAATTACATAATTTATACAAACTTGAGTTAGTGAAGCGCGCACATTATGCAAAATACAATAACAAAGATAAACTACACATTTCGAAAACAAGTTAATCAAGCGTTAATTAGACGAAAGACATATGAATTCACCTCTTGAAGAAATGCCGCCTACGCGCAAAGAGCATAACTGTAAATAGTCAAATAACAATAAAAAAGAAATAATGACACGAATTTGGTTAGCAAGTGTGGATTAATATTATATAGAACAATCAGTGTTATGTGTAAAAGAGACAAGACGCATTATCAGAACTTTCAAAACTAATTTCAATGATTCAACAAAAAACATAACAAACACTTTTTTGATAAAGCTCTCGCCTTCGCAATTGAACGTTACACCCTGCGTGTTGGGTCTCGAATGACTGACTCTAAGCTGGAATCCCACAGCCAATAAAAGAGACAAAGCTTTGTGAACAAGAGAGAGTGGGAGAGAAAGAGAGAGTCGAATGCAGGGTGAGTTTATACGAGGTAGTGTTGTCTTCGCAATGATCACACAATAACATTAGCAATGTTACTCTACCGATAATGTTAACGTGCAGTGCGCTATCTCAATTGACAGCACCATGAGAGCAACTGCACAATATTTGCGCACACTGTCTCAGCTCTCTCTCACTCTCTCCCATTTACTCTCTTTGGCTGGCCAGCTGATCGTGTGCACTCTATGTGGCATTTATTACTAATACTTGAATTGAATATGAATAATATTTGATTGTGATGCACTTGTTCCTTAATGCTTTAATTAACACTAAGTGGCCCCGCCTGTAATTGGACTCACCGGCGCTTTTGTTGTGGAATCAGATGTTGCTAAAATGCTGTCAGTCGACGAATGGGTGTGTTTCCTTTATCAGATAGCATCTAAGGCAGCATCATTTGGGGTTGTGCTTAGTCAGTGACGGCGATCGGAAATAAACCCAAACAAATCATTTAGTCGCACTTGTCGTTGTATTATCAATTGCGGCACTTTGTGTGGAATATAAGTCCCATTTTAATTTTATATAATTAATGCTTATTACGAGAAAAACCGGCAGTCCTGTAATATCTTTTCATAAATATTTTATGTGAACACTACTCACTAAATGCTTTTGTAAATTGGCTTTACATGCAGCTGAAGAAATTGCAAACGAATTGTTTTTATTGGATTATTTTTCTTCTAACAACAACAACTGTAAGTGTATACACACTGCTTTTAGAAATCAACAGCTGACAATGTAGCTTATCGCTTAGGCCGATAACAATCGGAGGGTTGCTAAAACATATTGTATATTGTAATCAAAAAACCGATATTTATTGGTTAAAATATTCCATACAATTTTTTTCAATTCCTTTGATAAGTACCAATTTCCATTCAATTTGCAAGCTGACCAATGTAACCAGTTTCGAAAAGTGAAATCGTCTGTTTTTACCTGGCAGAGATGTATGTATGGTCATGCTATGCTCACCCCGCGATTACTTACAGTTTGATTTGAACATAAATAACGATTTTATTTCACGAAAACTAACAACACTGGCTATATAATATATTGTATTAAATTTATTTATTATTATTTTATTTTTCGAAGAACAGTTTTTTGATTAAACATTGAAAAATTTAAAATCCGTTATACATTTAAAAGTTTAAAAGTTTTCTTAACGGTAGTTAAAATGGAAACGTATTTGGATCACAGCAATAATAATAGCCAGCAGCGGCATTATTCGGATATGTGACAGGACATTTAACTGGCTTACAACTTTCATGAGCCCGTGGCTTAGAATCAGTCTTGAATATCGAATTGAAGAACAGAAACACATAGATACCCTTTAATTTGCTGTCCTTGACCGACTTGTAGATCCACTGAGGCACTGGCAACTTGTCGCCCGCCAGATAATCATGCTTTGTCTTATTGGTTCTTTCATCACGCAATGCAAGCACATCGATGCCTCCAGTTCTAATGCGATATGGACTCGATGCCGGCACATGAGTCCTCAACCACCTTTCGACCCTTTTGCCAGTTGCCTTCGTTAATCGACTTGAACTGTGGCACCACGTTGATATAACGATATGTTCTTATCATCTGATCAACAAACAGAAAATCCGCCGAGGCCACCAGATGTCCGCGATTGATGGTCAATTTATTTTTGGATACATATGTTTGACTTCTTACCGAATATGTCGCAGGAGGCTTTATAGATGTTTTCCTTTATATATGCAGCGCCCATTGTATCCATATTATCCGATATAAATGGCACCTCAGGACGCGTTGCATCTGTATAAAAGAAGGAAACAGTAAGGTTAATTCGGACCTATTCTAGAGCTGGAAACATCTCTTACAGAAAGTCTTATGGTAGACATCGCTTTCGGCGTACACCGCCCTTGCGTTTGACACGCTATAGCAGGATCGAAAGAGTTCCAGGTGCTGTTTACCAATCGCATAACCCACGGAGTATGTCTTGGCTGTGCAATTCCTGTCTACGACTTCGAGGAGCGTTGTATTCATCGGCTTGTCACAGCGTTTGGATAAGGACTCCGAGAAGGTGCCGTTTTCCAGACATTTCGTCTGCACCACGTCGTCTGGCGTGCATACCATATGCAGGATAACTCCGGTTTTCACATTCTCTGTGCGCTGAAGTTGGTAAGACTTGGAGGCATCAAGGTAAGTGAATATACGATTTGTGCCCTACACCATGGTACGGTTTATCAGACAATCACCCTTGATATCTGTCATACATAAATATCTAATGTGATCAGTGAAATATTGCGCATATTCTGCACTTACCCAAGACGAACAAGGACAAGATAATAACTGCTAACTTAAACATCTTTTTTAATTAAAAATAAATTTCGGAGAAATGGAAGTTAACTTCTTTGTTTGAGCTTCATTAACTGATTGAATCACTATTTGTCCGCAGACTTCTTTTATAGGCAAAATGTTCCATAATGTACACCATCATTATCTTTGGTTCGACCCACAGCAACCGCGATCTGCAACACTAAGCCATGCAAAAGCTCAATGCTACAAAACGATCTTAGCGATATTAGAAAACATCAATTAAATGCAACATATCGATCATTTTGTAGTTTTAAATTTCTGCCAAACTTTAGAACACAATACAAATTAAACAGTTAGTATTACTATTTTGTTTACTACTTATTATGTTATAGCTTATTTTACTAGTTGTGTAATTAGAGAAATTAATCTCATTTTGTTGCCATTCAATTTTAACTTCGAAATCTTAAATTGTGATATGTCTTAGGAATTATAAAATGTTTAATTAGAGCTGTCGTTAATATGGGAAGTTAGCTGGATCACAGCAGTAGACGAAGCCGTGTTTGGCATCATTTGGCATGTTTAATGGACACGAAACAGGGCGACAAATATCCAAGGCAGGAGGTCGGTCTCGTTCGAAGGTCGAGTTGAAGACAAGAAACACATAGATCCCCTTGCCAGCGCTATTCCTAACTACCTTATACATCCACTGTGGCACTGGTACCTTATTGCCCGACAGATAAGCACAGCATGCTCGTCCACTTTCATCACAAAGGGTGAGCACGTCAATGCCGCCGCTTTTAATGCGAAACGGACTCATCTCTGGCACCTGGTCGCGTAGCCAGCGTTCAATCTTCTCCCAATTGCCATCGTTGATTGACTTGAACTGCGGCACAATATTAAGGTATCGGAACGTGCTGCTCATCTGATCGACAAATAGAAAGTCCGCCGAGGCCACCAGATGACCACGATTGATGACTAGTTCGCGTGAATCACGTAGATATGTCTGAGACCGACCAAAAATGCATAGAAAGGCATTGTAGATATTATGTTTCATATAGCCAGCCGCATCCGCAGGCGTTACAATCTCATCCGTTGTGAATTCCACATAGAGACGCTTAGCAACTACACAAAGGGTGAAACACGGATTAGTGCAGGGAATAGTATAGTCCTGAATGCATCTCTTACAGAACGTCTTATGGTATACATCGCTTTGGGAGTACAGCACCCTCGATGTGGCTCCGTCGTAGCAGGATCGAAAGAGTTCCAAGTGCCGACCATCAATACCGTACCCCACGGAATACATCTGTGCTGGGCAATCTCGATCTGAGACTTTGACAGCCGTTGTCCCCATTGGATTGCTACACCGCATGGGCAAGGGCACCGAAAAGCTTCCGCTTTCCTGGCACTGCGTTTCCACCACGTCTTTCAACGTGCATACCATATGGAGTTTTAATCCGGTGGCAACCATTTGTGTGCGTAGAAGATGCAAAGTACCGCCCGCATCGCAGTACGTGAATATACGATTGGTATTCTCAACCATGTTACGCGTTATAGCACAATCTCCCAAGACATCTGCCTCAAAGGAAAATCGTATGATATCAGTGGAGTATAATATGTAGTTGATGTGGTAGTTTTACCCAAGACAAGGAAACATAATATGATAACTGTTAATTTTGACATGCCAAAATTATCCAAAACTAATTTGTAATCTAGAAATGTTATCGAATTACGACGGGGATTTTGAGACAACAGAGTTGCCAAAGCTCAGTTCTGTTGGTATTTCTAATATGAATAACTATTGTACAATAATATTTTAAGTACCTTATCAGGTTTGCTCTGATTTTTGTACTACTGTTATAAAGCTGAATCTATTTGTTGAGTAGTCACTAACAAAAGGCTATGCCAATTTAATTTCTTACATTATAAAAAAAAAAAAACATTAGGTTTTTTTTTGACAGTCCACTCTTGGATAACACTTTATTGCTTCTATCACATACAATGAATAAGCTGGTTAAAAACAATAGATTTTGTTTGGTTGTTAGCTGAACTCTCATTCTCGATCGCATCCGACATTTGTTGTTGTTCAATGTCCGATATCGTGGTACTGTACTTTCAATGGGCTAAATATCTTCTTTTTTATCTATGTATATACTAAACAATTATTTTTTTTTTACATTTTTTTGTTTTTTTTGTTTTGTTTTTTTGTTTTCTACTTCAAATGTTTGCAACTGCTTCATATATGTATAAATCTTTGCTATGTTTATATAGTATTTTGTATGTAATTAACAAGTATATATATATATATGTATGTGTGTGTGGTATATATGTATAAACGTTAAAATAATAAGAACTTAATTATATAGAATAAAACATGCAGCATTGATAAAATGAAATAAAATGCAATATGCTATGCAGAGAAGGGAAATGTTTGAATGTAATGTGAATAATGTTGGGAAATGTTATGAAAATAAGAAGTTATTAAAATGGGGCCGAAACTAGTAAACAGTTTGCTATTCTTTTGCTATTGAACTTTTAACTAAAAACATTAATAATGGGGCTTCTCCTAGTTGTTGTTGTTACTTGTTACTTGTTCAAAATTGCTGCGCGAAATCTCATACAAATTGAAACTTATATAGAAATAATGCGAAAATAATGCGTGTGTAAGTGGTAAAGTGTATAAATACGCCAATTAGGGATAGCATGTTAATTATTTAGTTGTAAATGCCTAAAAACAAAACTATACTTTCTCGTTCTTTACTTTTCTGGCGGGTAATTAACAAAAGCAATGCTACAAAGCTACAAAGAAGTTGCGAATCGTTTAAATTGATTTCAATTGTTATCCTGCTTATTGATCAATTTCAATATAACTTTGCCACTCTGCACATCCAGAGCATAGAGGCTGCCGTCCTTGATCTCGTTGTTCAGCACCTCGTCGGAGACACTGACATGCACACCAGATGGTCCCGACATGTACACAGAACTCTTATTGGTCACATCGTTAAAGATGTTCGAACCGCTGCCCGAGTACTTTGAGTGCATGCCCCAATTATTGTAGAGTGCAGCGGCTGCCGCTGCTGCTGCTGCTGCCGCAGATACGCTACCATTCTCCGTGGCGCCGCCCTTGGCCATGAACTCATAGAAACCAGGCAATTTGTAGATCTTCTGCTGTAGTTCCTTGGCCGTATTGGACAACAAGTAGATGGCATTAAAGCTGCAACCGTCCATGCTGGCGTAGAGTGTCAAACGCGGCGCAATTGTTCTGCAAGTATTTAAAAGTTAAACATTTAATTTGTATTTAATCAACGATTGTTTTCCACTCACTTGGCGCGCAAAATATTAAACATGCGAATGCCATCAGCAAGACCACAGATCTGTATAAGATCCTCCTTCGACATGCTGCATATAGAAGAGAAGTGAACGAAATTAACCTTATGTAGAGAGAGGGAAAAAACTTTGCACTCACCGCATAATATCGGCTCCCGAGAAATGGGCAAACGTGGTGAGGTAGGCCGTCAGACGATGATTGGTCAGCCATTGTGTCACTTGTGCGGGCGTTGATTCCGGCATTATGTTCTGATTCTGTGCGGTGTGACAACAAACAAAGACGACGCAAAAAATTCAATTAGACTGGCTGTTGGTACTGCACATAGTTGGTATATATCTATATACGTACATAATCATCCATATCCGCTGGCACATGCTGCGGCGATACCATATTCGTGGCATCCATTAGTTTCAATGTTGGCGAATTTGTTGATGTCACTGAATTGATCGCAATGGGGCTGCTGCTTGTCGCCGGAGATGCGCTGCTTGCGAACGGTAGCATCCCATCATATTTTGGTATATGAACTGGCGAATTTGGCCACAGTTTCATACTGCAATTAAAAAGAATTATAACATTATTATTAACAACAATAATTGACAAATGTCTTACAAATTCTCTGCAAAAGTGTGTAATAATATTTGTTGGGGCAACAACAGGCGTGATGATCCTTTAGATACAAGCGCATCTTCGTGAATGCTACACAAGACAAGGAAGACAATCCAGCAGATACACACGCTGTTACTACTCTCTCCCTCTCTGTCTCTCACTCACTCACTTACTCTCTCACTCTCAGCACTTATTATGCTCTATGCTCTCTCGCAACATTGACAATCGGTTAAAGGCCGGTTTTATCATACTGTACGTCAGTCAGAGATGTTATATGAATGTTTGTATACATAATGTATGCAGCTGACTGTACGTCGATATTCGATACGCCCAGTTGTGGTTGATTAAACCCTATGTAAATCTGTTCAGTCAGCTGGCAATAATTGTTATTAAAGTATATTGAATGACCTTCGGTACGTCCAACTTATGCAGACGCTACAAAATTCTTTGTAAACGCTTTGCTTTGCTTTCTTTGGGTCCTCCCCCCTCAACCCATTCAATTAGCACCTGTATGTCAGACTAAAATCCAAGCAGATTTGCAGGCTGGTTAATCTGGTTCATATGGTATATGTACAGTACTTTTTGAAATTGTGTATTAATGTGTATAAATCATTGCGCCCCTCGATGAATTTAAGCATGTAAATTTCTTGCTGTGCAAACAATTTCTCAAGTGAAATATTTCTACTATCGCCTAATTGATACTCTACTCTACTCTGGCAGCTCTGCAGTCAGAGAAATTTGCTTTCCATAAACTCTCTCGTCTGCTCATACAGGGTATTAAACGGGTTTGTTTCCACACTAAAAATAACCGCAATCTTTTTATTTTTCTTATTGATTTGCAGACGTCAAAATAACAATACTGGTTCGAGAGCTTTAATTACAGCAAAACGAGATGCTCCTTATAAAAGCTAAGAGAGCGAAGAACTGCTTTAAGAGCGAGTAGATTCTATGAGACGAGCTAATAAGAGTATAAACACATTTCCGGTCTATAGAAATTCGATTTAAATCAATTGAATTTCTTTTTGTTTGCGCTCTTTTTGCAAATGAAATGTTTGTTTTGGGAAAATTCCATGAACAAAATTGAGTGATCATTGGTTTAAGTAAACAAATCCAAATAATGATTAAAGGGTATGTATGTGTATGTGACTGTGTTATGCAAGTATGTTAGAGCGAACTAACCAGATAACCCAATAGTACATATACAATAAACTATACTACATTTATCTGACAGAACTTAAAAAACATTTCAATCTTAATAAAACTGAATATCGATTGGAAAATGAAAAGAGAGAGAGCGCAAAGCAATTAAAAGATCGCGGAGATTTGAAGAAGAACAACAACAACAGAATAATTGTATTTAATTAGAGCCGACATAAGACTCGATAGATCGATCAATTGATCATCGCGATACTTACTACTCGGGACTGTAGCAGCCAGTGCTGGTGGTGGTCGGCATTATCAGATCCAATGATATATCATTCATGATAGTGCATTCGTAGCTGGGCTGGAACTTCTCCTGCTCAGACTGTGGACGCTTTTGAATCTTCTCGCGATCCTGCTTGTGCTTGCGATCGGCGCCTTTCAGCTTGAATACCTGCAACATGATATATCACATATGTTATGTATATAGTAGTGATGGCAACTCTAACTTTCAGTTCAGTCTTTCACTTACCTTAATCTGACAGGCAGCTGCATGCACCGCCTGTTTGCCATTGAGTGCGGCAAGTCCGGCAATGGAGCTGCTGCCATTGCCGCCTGTACGATTGTCGGGTGTGCCGGGCGATGTGATTGCCCCGCTGCTGCTGCTGCTGTTGCTGCTGCTGCGGCGTTGATGTTGCTGCCTCCACTGATGTTGTTGTTGTTGTTGCTGTTATTGCCAGTTGTTGTATTGCCGTTGTTGTTGTTGCTATTGCCACTGCTGCTGTTGCTGTTACTGCTGCTGCTGCTGCTGCTCGAGCTGTTGCTGTTGCCGTTGCCGTTGCAACTATTTGTGTTCTCTATATAGGTTTCAATTTGTAGTCGAAATGGTACACCCTTTTCGCCGCCGTGCTTCTTTGGTGTAAATTCAGTTGAAATGCAATTGACCTTGATGTAAACACCGACCTCCTTCAATGGATCCCAGAATATCTCGACAGTGTTCAATGCATTCGAGTTCAATGGCTGCGACACATGGCACAGCCCATAGGAGAGTGGCACATCTACCTCAATGATGCGATCGCCAGGACGCGAAGCTTGCCATTGTTGCATCTGTTCGCGTTCCATGAACTGCAATCGACGCTCATGGAAACAGATTTTGATAACACTCTGTTCCCCCCCCCCAAAAAAAAGGAAAGAAAAGAAAGAAAAGGAAATTGACAATTGTTAAAATCAAAGTACAAAGATCAAAATCTACAGACACATCGTATATAGTATATATATATATCTTTTCAGGCAAACTTGAAGATACACTTTATTTTTCGCCACTGTCGCGCATGCCTCAAGTTGTTTTGCGTACAAATTAAGTTTAATTGGGGCATATTAAAATCAATTAACATCCACACAGACACACATAACTTTAATATTTCAATATAAGCAACGCGCACATAACTGTTCTGCAGTCAACGTTGCTGTCGCTGCTGCAGTCGCTAGTCGCTGCCCTCAACTGCGACGACCGCGCAACAATCAACGAACAGTGTGGACACTTTATAGTCTTAATAGAAACAACCATAACAATAACTCAGTCAATTTAAACAAATTTTTTCTCTTTTTTTGCAAATTAGTTTGAACTCACGCATGAGATAAGCGAGCAGAGACGAGCGAGACGAGCGGCTGCAAGACTGACAGACGGATAGACAGTTAAAACTACAGTCAGACTAACTATGATTTATATATCAGACTATATAACTGATGTTCTGATGTTCTGTTTTGTCTGCATAGACGACATTTCACTCACCTTCAAAATCTTATCACGATAGAAAGATAAATCGCCAATTTTCTTCAATTTGATCTCATAACTTTGACCCTGATTTAGATAGGTCAGAGTCTCCTCATTGTTCTTCGTTGCAATTGAGGTGGCTGCTGCCAAAATGTATTGGAATCTGCAAAAAGAGAAATGAGTTACAAGATAAAGAAAGTATTAGATCGTATAGAAAGATATATTTATATTGTAGCATGAAAGTCTTATTCTTTTTTAATAGTTTTAACTTTTATTTTAATTATTTAATTACACTTATGTCGTTCAAGCACCAGCGCTATTCTTCGTCTTAATGTCGATATTCCATAACGATTTTCTCAACTCCTGTTCTATCGTTCTAATTACACGATGAATCTAAAATATATGAACAACTATCGGAACTCTTAACTTATCTTTAAACATAGATTAATCGTTAACTCCGATAAAGCTTACTCGTATATAATATAAATACAATAATATAGATATAATGCTACAATATATAACTCTATCTCCCACTTACTTGTGATCCTCCACATGGGCTGCACCGCCAGACGAGGAGCTGGGCTCTATTTTGGCCGCCTCGACAACGCTCAGCTGCAGCTGCAGTCCAGAGCGTGCTGCAATTTATCAATTTACGCAATTATACAGATTTATATGCATATATATATCTTGTTGATTCTTACGCGCCTGTGCAAAGGCCTCATTGGCCGCTGCTGCAGCTCTGCTGTTCTTGTCGCCGCCTGCTGCTGCATTTCCAATGGCATTGCCGTTGCCGTTGTTCAGTTCAAAGTCCGTTGCGGCTGGAGAGCCTTGTGGCGAGCCACAGCCGCATATATTTCCGGAGTTCAACTCATGTTTGCCACCAGTTGCTCCAGCTCCGGATCCTGACTCCTGTTGTTGTCCGGCACGCTGTGGTGAATGATTGGCCTCGCCCAGTGGTGATTTGTCAATCTTGCCAATGTTCACAATCGCAAGGGAACCGCTGCTACTGCTGCTGCTGCTGCCAGTGTCCAGCGGTAGCTTTGGATTCGGCTTGAGCTGCTCTGTCTGCGGCTCCTGTTTCAGTGCCGTCAGGCTCGATGAGAACGATAGAAAGTTTTCACTGTGGAAATAGTTGAGTTTAGTTTCAGAATCTTCGTCTTTCTATTCACTTTGCACTGACTTGTTCAAATATGAGTTGCTATTAAACTCAGCGTTCAGATCGAAGCCTATATCGTCGCTCCAGCTGCTGCGACCTGTGTAAAATAATGGGGGGGACATTGAGGTTATAATACTTTAACTTTAAATTAAACAGAATTAATAAGGAATGTTTTTGTTATTTTTTTTATACATTTTGGGAGAGTTTCTTAAAACTAATTTGTATCTGACTTGACTTAAGGCAGATAATTAGAACATAATGATTTTAATTTCTAAAATATTGCAATTTTTTGGTTAAGGACTAGAATTAAAATGTTTTTCAATGTATTCTAAACTAAAATCGTAGAGTTTTTGGTTAATTTATATACATTGTAGGTCTAAATACATTCCGATTGTCTTAAGGCTTGGCTAGATTAGCAAATCTAATTATAAATAACTATTAATAAAACTTATTTTTAAATTTCATTGGAGTTTCGTATTGTCTGATGTTATATTCTTAAAACTTTTATATGCTTTGACCTTTTTGTAAGTTCTCTGGATTCTATTTCAACCTTCAATGAGTCATGCAACACATTTATGTTCTTGCGAAAGTCAAAGTGAGATAAATGACACAAAATAAGATCTATAATTCTAAATTTAAGGCAATCTACTGAGACAGCTCTCGTTGGGCTTATAATTTATATGTTGTAATTAAGAGAATTTTCCGACTCGTGTGTGAGAATGCATTAAAAAGATTACTTGGCAACTAGAGGGTATGACATTGTCTGGCAGTTGATTGACTGTTCACACGGCTTGATAATTTGACGACAATAAGAGAGGAAATTGTCCACTGTAATTGCTCGAATGTCAATCTATAGAAATTCAAGAGCAACAAAACTCGCTGAATAGCAACAAAAATTGAGGATAGGCGCGGCTTGAGTACTTTCGCATATCGAATGAGAAAATCCATTGAATTAGTAGCTTACGTTATATATACACAGTTGCTATAATTATTTTACAGATGCCCCCTCACTTCAACCAAGCCCCCCCTCCCACACCTTTCCCTATAAAGCCTAATAATTATTTGCTGTTAGAAAAAATTAATTAAATCTTTTATTGACAGTTTGGATAATTGCTGCAACTTTTTCCGACAAAATGAGACAATGCATAAATTTCTCGTTGTTTTAAATAAAGCGAAATTACCGTAATTGCTGGTTCTATAAAACGTCGACAATTTCACAGCGGTCTTATCTGTGCTGTACTGTACTGTGCTGTTCTGTTCAGTTCTGCTCACATTTGTCGTGTTGATTTGCCATTTCATGATAAGCCATCATGAGCCCAGCAGCGATAGGCCCTCACTCGCTCTCTACGGCATTACAGAGTTGAAATTATATGGGAGTAAGCACATACTATATATCTATACTATATCTGGTAACTGCATTTGTAGCTGCATTACACTGTCACTGCTGTAATTAGGCCAATGGCAAGCGACTCTGTTGGCCTTTGCGTGATTTCAACCCAAAACTTTCAACACAATCTTCACTATCTGGAGGTTCACTAAATACGATACAACCAGCCCCCCAGTAACTAACAAATAATCTCATATTCCGCTAATATAAAGGTTAAGATCTGTTTCAAAAGGGGGGTGTGTGAGTCTCTGTGGTTTGTGGATTGCATTGGAAAAATTCCAGAGCTGCGATTGATTAGATAAATAAGAATGACAATAAATCCATACATTTTCGACTACACCTTCATTATTGTCTTTAAACACAGCTTATTCTTTTCTTACAGTGCTCGACTAATTAACACCGTGTCTTGCACATATGTGTTAAGTTAATTACCCGATTCAATAGACCTCTCTTGCGGTCTCATAAACAGGTGCTAATCAAAGGGATATCACAACAGCTATAAAACGCAGTTACGATGCCATCTATAAGATTGAAAACTCAGCATGATATACCTAGCTCTGCAGAAAACTGGTCCACTTGGGAGAGGTCAGTTCTGCTGCCATTATACTCTATCAAAGTATTTGAACAATAAGTGAAATACTAAAAATAAACTCTTATAAAAAAACAAATACAAATTTTTCTAGCATTAAAGAAAAAGTTAGAAATTCGTTAGAAATGTTTCCCTGCTTTTCTAGTAATCTAACTGAACTGGGAAAGCTCTTTACAATATGTATATACTATATGTATACTTCTCCAACTTGGAATTACTGTTGCCAATGCTTTTCGAAACAACTAATTAAAGGAAATTAAATTTTAATCGTTGTCTCACGATGTGGGCAATAAAAATTAATTTTATAAGCTCACACATGTTTGATGATATTGTATGTGTGCACGTATCTCATAGATATTGATTAATTAGCAAATATACATCTGTTGTTTTATGAAACAATTAACACATTCTAACTCGGAATACGGTTGATTTAAGTGCATGCTACATTAAAAATAAGTTCAAGATTTCAAAAATCAAAATTCATTTGATTTACAAAACCGAATTCTCAACATACTATACGAGACATACATATAGATGAATACCAATATATAACATATATCCCTCTCGCTAATTAAGATCGGCGCCAAATCGCACGTTGCGCAGACTCAATAACCAGTTGGAAATTGTTGTTAATTATTTGAGCAAAAAGAAACATTTACGAACTGCGATTGGCGCAATGTTCTACGCCCTGATCTTCTGTTTAGATTTAATGATCGGCTAATTTTAAAAATAGAATGGCATGTTTTCAATACCGCCCTCTTGGAGGTCTTCGATTTATTGTATTTAAGATTAACTTAAGAGAATTCAATTTAAACCTAACTGTACTTTCTTTTATAATGAGTATTCTGTCAGGTTCTATGGCACAATAAAATGGGTTGTTACTCTGATGTTATAAGTGATGATGATACATGTTATAAAACGCAAACATTTCTAGAATTGTTCCTATAAAGATATATTCGTATAGTGGCAGAGACCCTTAAGAAACCTAATCGATTGTGTTGTAAGTGCCAGACTGTGCCAGACAGATAAGCAAGTACTAAGTATATGTTTAATTTAGCTCAAAGTACTCAGTACTTTTATAGATTGAATGCACTTGAATACAATGTATGAAAATGTATATATGGCCTTGTCTTATGGCACTAGGTTAGGTTATGCTTCACAGCAGCAGTTTGTGGACTTCTCACCTGAATGCTTTTCACGCTTGTGTTTATCTTTCTCCTGCTGATGTGCCACCTTATTGGGTAAGTCGCCAGCTTGTGTTGTCGGCGAATTTTCACTTTGACCGATATCCAATGAGTCCCAATCCATTCGTCTTTTGCGTGAACCACTGTTGGAGTAAATTGTCCGTACGTCGATTATCTGAGGTCCGGGCGAATCCTTCGATTGTGCGTCTGCAGTAATACGGAACCGATCGAAACGTATTGCTTTTTGTCATGGATTCGATGAATATTTTGATTTATTTCAATGTGTGTTTCGCTTTCGGTATGTGTTCTATTGCAATTAAGATGCATGTGTCTTTTTTTTTTTTGAATTCCTGGTATTCCAGGAAACTTTCTTACCTGTCCAAGATTCCTCTGAATTAGGTGGTGAGTCAACAAAGTTAATCACTTGCTCATAATCCGATCCAATATGCTGATGATGATAGCCGCTGATAAAGTGACGATTTTGGATCTAAAAGAACAATACAATTCATGAATCGAATCCTCAAGTTCCACAGTTTTTTTTTATTTAAAATAGCTCAACCATTTGCTCTTTGTTTTTGAGGAAGCTTTGCAAGTACTCAACTTAAGTTTTACTCTACGAAAATTGATCATTTTAATAAAAGCGAAAAAGTTATTCACTCGATTCGTCTGGTCTGTGTGTCTCAGTCAAGCTCATTATCACCGAAGTCTACCTAAAATACTGTTGGGGTCCTAAACCTTGCTGATAATAAATGCCGGAGGCGAGAGTACACGCTTATTTTATTTGTTTGTTTGTTCTTTACAGCGAGAGCGAGAGTTTTTTTCTTCTTTACTGCGAGAACGAGGGTAAAGAAAATCTGTTTCGAACCTTAATCGATTCATAACATTTCGCTCTATATATAGATTGAGATTTGTTTTTGTTTATGACTTGCTCTGAACTCTACGCATTTCATGTGGTTTCATTTTATTTGCCACTGAAAAGATGATAAGAGACCACAAGAGCGGGGGACAGCAGAGAGAGAGCAGCTGAGAGAGAGAGTGAGAGCATGGCAAGCCCACAGCTTAAGGAGATTCATATTTATAACTCATATAGTTATTTCCACCTATGCAGGGGCTATCTAACGTCTACCAAGTCGTCTTATTTACGTAACATTCACAACGTTTGTCAAAATTGTTTACCTGTCTGTGCCAGTCAATGCGTTATATGATACCAGGTCTATTCTAATTCGAAGTACATGTGAATACAAGTATAGTTATGACTATACATGTTTGTCGCACATACATTGTAATTTCGCTCTAATTGAGGGTGGAAACAACGCCATATTTATATGTGTCAGCAAGCAAATTGACAAGTTGCACATGTTTGAGCAGACAACCTGACGAAATCTTAGTATTGTAGACATGCTAAAAATTTCAATATATATTGACATTGATTCTAGTCGATTTATAGAAAGATAAAAAATCGAATTCATTCCCTTTGTAAACATGTATAGTACATAAAAAGAAATACTACAATATCAATAAAAATTTCAGTGCCTCTTTAGACTTACCTGATTAAGATTTTCACCGTTGTTTTGTTGCGTATGTATGTTGTTGTTGGTATTGTTGTTGTTGGTATTGGTATTGTGGTTACTATTATTATTATTATTATTATTGATAGTGTTATTGTTGTTATTATTCTGATATTGATTGTGGTTTCGACTCAAATTGTTGTTGAATTCCATTTGGTCGAAATCGTTGAAAATGTTTAAATCGAATTTCGTTAACGTGCGTGATGTTTGTTGCAATTGTTGTTGTTGTTGTTGTGATGGTAAATGTAATGTGTTGTTGATGTTGATGTTGTTGCAATGAATATTGTGGATCAAATATGCTATGTAAATCCAAGAGGCCGGAATTTTGCGATAGAAACGAAAGCGCCATTCGGTATGAAAACAAATTACTTTCCAATTTCTTCTTGTTCCTTTTACCGAACTCACAATGCAAAAAAATAACAACTCTGACGAAATGTTTATTATTTACTAGATTAATGTCTATTGTTTTTTTATAATATTGTAGTCCACAATAACTGATTATACGTACGCACACTTTGTTGAAGAAACACGGGGCTCTTTCAGGGTGTCCCCGTCCAGTTTTCGCGTGCAATTTTGTCAAGTTTTTGCAGCCTAAGCCCCCTTATTAATTATTTTTATTGTTGTTCGCAAACAAATTTTTAAATATGTATATTCGAAGTAGAAAAAATAGTAAAACGGGTTTCAAAAGATTCTTTCTACACGTTATTTAGGTCAACATTTTGTTTTATTATTTTATTGTTTATGACAACAAAGAGAACAAAAAAATGACACTAGTTTGATATATGTATATGTTAAATATGTTTTTTTTTTTTTTTTTTTTTTTTTTTTTTTTTTGTTTTTTATGTTTTTTTCTTAGCACAGCACTTGGATTTTGGATACAACTAACAACCAAATAATATCTATAGTTTTTGTTTAACAACTTTTGTAACTATTTAATGCTTGAATTGATAAAAAATTCGTTGTGCGTTCTTCGGGCGAGAACTTCCGATAAATTAGAAGAGCACAAAAAACGAATTGTATAGTTTCTTAATCCCAGTGGTCTCACGCTGACGATGGCTTCGAAGTAGTGTGTTTTCAATTTTTAACAGCATCTTGTTCCGCAGATACATATAGCTCGATTGCGATTGATACTCATTTGACATGCGTTGCAGCCGAATTTCAGATTTCTCCATTTATCGTTAAGTTTCTTTACTTGGGGGATGCAGAAAAGTTCTTTAAATTTCTTTCGCTTTTCGCTTTCCTTCTTCACTTCCTTTACGGACGCTCTCTTTTTTGATCAGCCTTGGAACGTGACTTTCAAGCTCTTCTTGATTTCGCTAAGCTCTTTTCTTGTTGCTGGATTTTCTCCTTATTGTTTGTTGTTGTTTGGAGTTTTTGGGGTTTTTAAACCGCTGTCAGATTGCGACGGACATTCTAGCGATATTATGTTAAAACCGTTGCGAGAATAATAAACTGTAAAGCTCTTTGGCTGAAGAAGAAAAGTTGCCTCTTTAAGAGTTTTCTTTGCTTGTGTCTTTTTAGTTTGTTTTCTTCTCTTCCGTTTGAAGAGATTTGCTTTTTATCACTTGTGGCACACTGTCAGATATTTGGCATTCTAATTAGGCGGCACTTTTACGATTTCCACAAAATATGCTTATTTCTTTGACCAAATTGTGTGACTTATGTAAGGCACGTGTGTGTGATTTTCTCCTCTTGTTGTTGTTTGTCTCTCTGGATTTGGACACTGTCACAAGGCAGACATTATAACTGGCTATACGACAGATATGTAAAGTACGTGATTGTTAAAGATTTGACAAAGAAAATGTGCATTTGCTCGTTCGATTTGTAGATCTGTACAACACTGTTGACAACACTTGTACGTTTCGATCACTTCGAACACTTTGAAGAACACAAGAAAGAGCGCGTATATACGTGGGCAAGATTTGTATTTATTTTTGTTCTATATGTATTGATATTCTCAGGAGACACCGTGTAGACACAACTATTCCAGACGCGTTTCAATTTGACTCTGTTTAGCCGCTGAGTGTGAAAATCGCTGCGAAGCTTTGCTAATATTTTTTATGTTCAGTTTAATCGCAGCTGCACACGGACGAGAGAGTAGCAGCAGCTTTTGGTGTGAGTGTATGTGTGTTATTTATAGAAGTCACTGTTGTTTCTCTTGGGCGTATTGGTATTGGTAACTCGCGTATTACTGCTGTATTGGTGTGTACACCACTGATAAAGTTTTCAAAGTGTTTGTTTTTGTTTTCTTCGTTATCTTGGTTGTACGCGTGTGTTGCTGTCTCTTTTTATTATTTTATTGTATTTATTCGATTCCGTTTTGTTGGTCAGTATTGGCGGGGCTGCAATCAACTGTTTATTGGAGCCTTATATTATACATAATTTTAAACTTCTGACGGTTTTTGAAATTTCAAAACGGGTTTTCGTATTCCAGCGCTAATTGTTGAAATTCGTATAAGACTTGATTATTCAAATTAACAGCTCGAAAAAACGAATTTGAACTATTTTGTTTATTTAGTCGAAGCGTTTTCTTTCAATGTTTGTTCGCGCGCAATGTTTGAATTTTTGATTTTCTTCTTTGATTCGGTTTTGTTTTATTTTTTATTTTATATATTTTTATAGTGATCGTTTGTTTTATATTTAACTGAGGTTCATTGATTAGCTGAGAAGAGATATGTATATATATATTTTCTTGTTTGCCAATTCTTTGGGATCGGTTAGATCGATATTTGCCGGTTTTTTATTTGCGCTATAGGAGCACTTTTAATCCGACGAAGCGAGGCTTCGAAGAGCCCAAAGAGACGAGCATTTTGTGTGGCCAGAACCTTGGTCGAGCGGCAACCAACACGGACACGAGGTTAAAATATCAATGAGTTGTGAGAATATTCGCCGTTTGCGGGAAACTACAGATACAGTTTCAATTTCTCAATTCGGAATTAAATACAAGCACAGGCCTCAACGCAAACCGAGCGCGAGCCGACGACAACGATCAAAAAACTTGTGATTACGACGGACACGGGACGATGAGATTGCGACTCCGACTGCTGCTGCTGCTGCGACTGTTACTGATGCTGCGACTGCGACTTCGACGGTTGCTGCTGCTGAGACTGCTGCGGCTGCGGCTGCTACTGTTACTGTTGCTACTGCTGCTGATTGTTGATCAAGTTGATTGCCGTTGTTATTGTTGTTGTTGATGCTGCCGTTGTGCTGTTGTTGCTGCTGCCGTTGTTACTGCGACTGCGACGTGACTTCTCTGCCAACGTTGACGTTTGCTGCTTCTCTAATTGACAACAATGTGCGCGCGCTGCGTTCGAATTTGATTCGCTGCTTTCGTTGTTATTGTTGTTGTCGCTCTTATTGTGTCAATTGAAAAAGGCTTTGTTAGGTTGCCGCTGTTCTTGTTGTTGTTGCTGCTGTGGCACATGCTGCACTTCTCAGCTGTTTTGCACGTTTTCTTATCTGCTGTTATTTTGATTACTGCTGCTGCTGACGAAGTCGATATGGTTGTCTTTTGTTTTTCTTTTTGTTTCTCCGCTTTTATCAAACGCGTATTTCAGTTGCACTCGCTCTCGCACTGCCTATGCTCACAATATTGTCGGACACTATAGTTATCTCACTCACACACACGTGTTGCGCGCTTGACTTGTTGCTGCTGCGCTTCACTGTGAATGTCGCCGTCACAGCGACACAATAACAAATTAATTATTTCAAACACAGCGAAATTTTCCTCGATTTATGTTGATTGCGCGCGTTGTACTTGCAATTGAATTCAATTCAATAGGCCTCTATCTGTGTATCGCACATCTACACATGTATTTCGGTAAGTATGTGTATGTGTGAGCTGCCCACTCAGACGCTTTCAATGGCTGCCGTTTCTCCTTCTGTTGCTGTTGATGCTGCTGTTGTTGTTTTTGTCACTGACGTTTGGCTGCGCGCGTCGATGACGTATTTTGGCACGCACACGTAATAAAAGGTACGGACAACTGGGAGAGCGGACTACGGCGTCGGCGTCGCTAAACGCGCTAATTAAATTTTCCGTTTTATTTTTTACTCTTTTTGATAAACAAAAAAAGAGCCGACGTGTTATGTATCGTAGTAGTTATCGATGTTGTTATGGATTGACCGCTGAAATCGCTTATTGTTGATTTGTTGTTGACTTGTTGTTGTTGGTATGGTTGTTGAGACTCGCAAAAAAGTTGTGTTTTAGCCGATGGAAGCAAACGTACTGATTTTGGTGAGCGCACGTCACACGCTAATATAAATTTTAGCCCATGCTCTGCGTTTACCAGCTGACTGACTCTCACTCTCTCTCCCTCTCTCACTCTTTCTTTCTCTTGCAGCCCAAAGAGCAAAGAGGGGACCCAAGGTGGCGCTCTTTACGCACGCACATGCACACACACAGGCGCATATGTGATATGTAAATGCTAGTGAAATGCACTAACAAAGCGCATGCAGAGGAAATTGTTATCGTCACGCACTTGTTAGGGTTGTTGTTGTCGTCTCACTCTGGCAAAACCAGGAATGCAATTAATCATTTAAACAAACAAGTTTTATAGTCTGTCCGACTTGCATTCGAGAACAACAACAACAACGCATATTATCAACAAAGAGAAACCGAGTCGAGCAGCTGTTGCGTTTAATCGCTGCGCTTAAGAGAGCACGCACTAAAAGAGCGCTGCACCGGTCAGAGCGCATATTGTGTGGGAGCATTGACGTTTCTTTCTCTCTTTTTATTGTTATTTATACATATGTCAAATTGCATATGAGTGCCAAGGAGAGCTTGGGAGTAGCCATCTTTATCATGTGCAAGTCTTCTAAATTGTCTCAAATATGGCGGTGATCATAAGTTAAGTTAGCTGCGCTCGGGATAATCATCCACAGTCAGTGTAACGGCAAATTAACAATCAGACATGATCGAATCTTGCAGATCATCTGCCGAATACCGAATATATGTATATTCCTATAGTTCTCCAAGTTTAATTCGCATTAATTATTACGGGGCTTCGACATTTTTTAGTGTCTGCGTGTGAGTGTGTCTCATATTTGGATTCATTCATAAGCTGCCTCGACTTGTGTTAATTGAATGTTTAATTGATAAAGGCAATTTTGGAAATTCGCCGAAATTGCTGGTCAGCTCTGTATGGCTGGTCTGGTTGTTTTTTTCAAAAATGGCACTCAATCAATAAATACGGCAGCAATACATGGTTTTATACTTTCGTGGGGCATTTCTTCAATTGATGGCAATGAGAGATGGCGAATTAAATGTTTTTCAATTGTTTTTAAATTGCCATCAATAGCAAGGTTTCAAGTGAAATTAATTTATTTCGCACAATGAAAGTCAAAGACGCAATTCGTTACAATAAAAATATACAATATATTAAAACAAGATACAGATCAGACAGTTCGGCTGCAAAAATATTGAGGGGAAATGCTTGTTGCTTTAAGATCTTAATTAATTTGCCATGACAACCAATTTTAATGACTTTAATTAACGATTGTCAATTATTTTCCTGCTAATTTATAATAATTCGCACATTTATTCAGGTTTTATTTCTCTTTATAGTCATTCATCAATTTTTTGTGTCAATCAAATAAATAAATAACTTGAAAGACGTATAACTTGGGCTCGTGTATGGCTCGATAAACTGAATAAAATCAAAAAAAGAGGTGCAAATCAACATGATAAATGACTAAATTAATAAAAAGACATGTTTCGATGTCAAAATTCGCAAATTCAAAATGGTCGCATTTAAGGCCGTTAACATTTTCAAATTACGCGCGTGTGTCAAACTTGATTATCACTTGACTGAGCGTACTTTACAACACTACCGAAATAGCGATGGCGATAACTTGACAGCATATCGATAACAAAAACACTAGATTTTCCCATACCGAAAAAACAAGAAATCCAAACAAAGCGTTGCTAAAAATACGCAAAATTTATAATGGAATTATCGCCCATTAATCAAATTGAGGACAGAAAACCCACACTAACAGCTGACGGTTTGGTGCAAACCTCAAATTCCCCATTTGATCCCAACGCAGCAACAGCAGCGACTACAGCAGCAGTAGCTGCAACAACAACTGTTTCGCAGGAGACGCAAACATCGAACGGCATCGGCAACGGGAATAGTGGCGGCCTGCTGACAGTGGATCAACTCGACATCGAAATTTTGCCGATCATCTACGATATTGTGCGCTGGTAAGTTATTGTTGTGCGGTTCCCTGACAAGTGTTTGTTTGTGTGCGCGTTTGTGTACAGGGGGTGCAATAAACTCCTGACAGTTTGTTTTGTTGGCAAAGCAAACTGCGCAACAGATGATAAATTTAGTTTAGGAGAAAAATAAATTTTTGCGCAAGCTTATATAACAAAACCAAGAAAACAATGTTTTTCTGGCCCACAGTGTGGAGAAGGATCCCCTCGAGAATACGGTGAAACTGCGTGAGTCCCAGGACTGCAATCACAAGGTAATTTCAATTATTCACACAATGTGTTGCATCACATTAAACATGCTTCTTTTTGCAGATATTTGAGCTACAGAAACGCTTCGATTCGGCGCGGGAACAGGTCAAACAGTTGCCTGGCATTGATTACAACAAGGAGGAGCAACTGCAGCGCCTGGAATTGCTGCGCAGTCAGCTCAAGCTGAAGCAGCAGCTCATACGAAAATACAAGGGCACGGAGTTCTAGTCAAGTTAACACACACACACACACATACACCAATACGTGACTGCAAGATGGTGCTGCGACTGCTGATGCGTTATCTGGCCAACAATGAGCAACTCATCCAGCGCATGGCAGACAGTTATCCCATGCGACGAGCTGCCCAAATGGTTGTCTCGTTAATGTATCGCTCGAAGAGCATTGCCAGAGAGCAGGGACTGCATGAGATGACGCCGGAACGCTTCAAGTGAGCATCATTACCAACACAATCCACTCCGATAAACCTAACTCATCTAACCTAATCTCTCTTTGCAGATCTTTCATCAACATGTTCAAGAATAATGTGCGACAGGAGCTGGAGGGTATCAAGAGGGAGCTGAAGAACAAGAAGAATTAACTAAATTATTATAGATATATTTAGGGAGTATAAAACAAAATTTCTCGAGCAGTATATAGAAAGAATGTAGTTTAATTCAGAGAAAGAAAAGAAAAAAACACATATTGCGTAGAGTTCGTCAAACTGTAAATTTATTGTTTAATTTTTTAATCCGCACAGTAACTATACATACATATATATATATCTATTAAAAACGGATCATAATGATGAATTCAATAGTTGTTGTGGAAAAGAAGTCTCTTAAAGTTTATAATAGAAAACTAGATCAGAATCGATGATAGTTATACGAAATTGTCTTCTCTCTGTTAAGTTCTCACTCTCTTTTTCTGTGCGCTTTAAAACGTTTCTTTTCTTTACATGGACGAACACAGAGTTTATTTATATATTGTTTTCTGGCATTTCTCTTTTACAATGTTATCTCATGCAATGTATTTTTACCTGTAGCAAAATAGTTTCATTACCTCTTTCTCCTCCTCCTCATCCTTCTCGGCTCACAACCGATTCGCCAAATACTTTGGAGCTTAAAAACTAACGAATTTTGGATAGAAAAATGTCAAACATAGAGAAGACCAAATCAGATCAGTTTAGTTTAGTTTTGACTGGCATCAGCCAACGACGCATGCTCCGTCACATTGACCGCCGGGGCGGGGGCGACGGGAGCGGGAGTAGAGCTGCTGGCATTGCCATTGACAGTTGACGCCGTCGTCGTTGTCGTCACCGTAGTTGATGAGGAGCATCCGCCGGTTGCCGTCTGCGTGTTGCGATTGTTGCGTTTCCGCTTGCCACCACGTCGACTGCCCTCGCGGCGTTCTCCATTCTGCTTACCATCCTCGCCGCCATCCTTGCTGCCTCCGGCACCCGCTGAGGATGATCCTTGGCCATTGTGACGCTGCTGATTGCTGCTGCTATTGCTGCCGCCGCCGTTGTGGGCACGCGACTGCATCTTGGCCGGCTTGGGACGATACGGTGAGGCAGCTGCATTTGGCATGGGACGCAGAATGTTGCCCACTGCTTTGGTGCGACCCTCACGAAACACCAGACGCTGTCCGGCGCGTATATACTCGGGCTGCTTGATAAATCGGAACTTGACGTGCGCCTTGTCACCGGTTCGCAGGCAGTCGCGTGACATGTGCACTATGGAAGCCGTTTGCCGTATGCTGCCGCAGTGCACCATGGCCTGGTAACGGGCCGAGATCGTTGTCGGATGGTGGAGTACCAGTATTTCGCCCTCGAATTCCCAGCAAGCTTGTGGCTTCAGATCCGGCGACACCATGACCATGCCCTTCCGCAGAAATGTTCTCTTGATCTTCTTGAGTGCAAAGCTCGCTGTCTGGCCGCAGCGTACACGCTCCACATTCATGCGCTTGCGGTGGATGCTTTTGATGGTGATGGGCACGAAATTGCCCACTGCATATGGGCCCAGCATGAGGACATCGTTCAGTTTAATGGTACCCTGCAGGCAGGTGCCAGAGACAACAGTTCCAACGCCGGGCACTGAATAGACATCGTCGATTTGAAACTCAGCGGGCAGGTTCTCCGAGCCTGCCATGCGTGTGCTCAGCAGATTGAGGAACATCTTGAGCAGCTCCAGATTGTCGCCATTCACATTGGACACCTGGAAAATGGGGCACAGGCGCTCGCTGACAAAATTCGTGGCACTCAGCACTACATCGTCTTGGGTGCGCACCACCACAGGCACCTTGCGACAGCCTTGGGACTTGAGCATTTTGAAGAGCAGCTTCATATTATCCTGCAGCACATTCGGTGGGCACATGTCGATCTTTGTGACCACCACAAAGACAGGTACGGCCAGGGCCAGTGCCAGGCCCAGATGCTCCTTGGTCATGCCAATGATGCCGGCATTAGCGCCAATCTGAGGACGAGAGACAATCAGAAATGAAGCACATATTAAGCAAAATTGGAATTACAGCACTTACCATCAACATGCCAAAGTCAGGGGCGTGTCCCGTCATGCCAAACACGGTGGTCTTCAGGTATCTCTCGTGGCCAGCCAAATCGATGAAGGTAATAACCTTTGAAGACTTCTCGCAGATCTTCACCCAGTCTAGGTGTCCATGATCGGGTTTATTTACCACATTGCCCACACCATCAAAGCCGAGTATGTCATTGCCCACAGAACTGGTGCGTCCGCTTTCGATCTCGTGCTTGTGCCGGAACAGACGTTGCCTAGCATGGCCACGGCCATTGTCCAGTTCGCCATGTGTCAGTACACCCAGCAGTGTTGACTTGCCCGCATCCACATTGCCCACAACCGCAACGCTGAGGAGGAGAGAGAGAACAATATTCAGATGCCATGGATGCAGTGCAACCCAATCCGCTTACCGTATCTCCATAAAGTCTGTCGTATCGATGTGCTTGCGTATTAGAAACTGTCCCGTATTGCCCTTCTCGGCTGTACGCTCGCGCAGCTTCACCATGTCCGCATCTATGGACGTAGCCAGTTGACGCAGCGTCTCCACAGAGGCATCAAAGAGCTCCCTATTAAGTCCACTGTCGCTGCCATCTGCAAATGCAGAGATGAATTAGAAATTGTTGTGAAATTGTGTGTGCGGGAATTCTTTAGTGATTCATTTCTGGCACCCTTACAAATGGAATTCTTATCAGATAACTTATTGAACTTACCCTCTCCGACGCCAATCTCGTAGATTGTCTCGCCGCAACTGTCCGCAATGCGATCGATCAGTCGCCTTCGGAGCAGCTCCAGTTGCGCCTCTGTGGGCTGGACAAGCACATCCTTGCCACGTATGCTGGAGTAGTCGATGCTCAGCTGCTGCATCTGTTGTGTGGGCAGCCCATCTACATTGAAGATATTGCTGCGAGCACTCTTTATGCCTACACCGACATTTGCGGATGCTGTTACAGCTCCTGCTGGTGATGCTGTTGTTGCTGTTGCCATGGGTGATGGCGGCGCACTCTGTATATTGTTCATGATTGGAGGTTTCTATCTAAGTGATTGATTGATTGCCGAACTTTATATCCTTGGAATCATTGCCTGTGTGTGTGTAGTGCAGTGTGCAGATTGCAGGATGTTTCTGTAATAACAAATAACGAAACCATGTCAACAAATTATTATCAGCATTTACCGTTAGTTTACTATTATTATACACCCTAACCTATCCCACGCCCAGTTGTCTTAGTCGAGTTTTAACCGGCATCCGCTTTGTTTGCATTTCGCTGGAGTAATAAAAGCGGCGTCACTGAGAGCGTCTCTTTTATACGAATTGCTGATGAAATTCGATGAACAAACTGATGCAATGTGGGCAGGAAATTTGAAAAGAGCCAATAGAAAGAGAGAGCGATAGGATGCTTCTTTTATTTCACCCGAAAACGCAACGACCGTTACTGAAGTCGTACCTGACTTAGCCACGGTGTCGACGTTGACGTCGCAGTCGCGTCGCAGCAGCAGCGGCAGCAGAAGAACAAGCAGCAGCTGCTGCCCAGTTGGCGAACAGCTGATGTGGAAGATGGCTGCCCAGGCGGGGGAGCTTCAGCACTGTGTGTATGTGTGTGCGTGTGTGTGTGAAGACGCTTTCTCAACTGTTTATGTTTGTTTGGCTCTCTGCATTTTATTTGGTTTATGTAAGCAACATTTTGTTGACGTACACGAAATACAAACGAAACAAGCAACAACAATTCAGATGTTGTTTTTGCGCTCTTTTAAAAACAAAATTCATAGAATTGTTTATTTTTAGAGATACAGATGTGTGCGTGTGTATGTATTTGCAAATCTGCATACGTATTGAGTATGTATATTTGTATGACAAAGCTAAAAACCACAACAATTTATATATGTTGCGCCTTTTCTTTTGTTGTGCATTCTTTTCGTTTTTTATTTGTTTTGTTTCGCGCCCCTTGCTACCAATTGGATAACACAAACTAAAAATCAGCTGAGTGCAAATTACAATTAATACACTGGAAACTTAGCTACGTGTACGAAAATGCAATTGCAATTAAAAGTGAAAGGGATGTTTTGATCAAAGAACTCCTGTTGCAGGCACAGCAACAGCCACAGGATGATGAGTTGAACCGCGCAGCTTTTTTGCACATTTAACGGTTACTTACAGTTCATTTGGCGGTTTGTATTATTGCTTTTGTTACTGCTACACTTTGCACATTTAATTTACCAGAGCAACAGTTACTAATATCACATTAAATGTGTGTAATTCGTAAATGCCTCTGAATTGTTTTTCTGTCTGTCCAAGCCACGTAAAATTATGCGGTGTTGCCAGAGTGTGCGGTTAGACGTTGGCAACCTTGCGCGGTATTTATCGATTGCATTGTTAATGTTTTGCCAATCGTTATCAATGCGGGCGCTAACTTTCGATTTCACTGAAAAGGGGAAGTGGTTGATGAAAGTATCTGCGGATAACCGCAAAATGTGCTATCTGACAAGGAATAAAATTAAATATACATATAAATAGTAGAATAGAAATAATATATACAGAGAACTTGGTGACAGTTGTTTGTGGATTCTTTCTGAACTCAACAATTCTGCAACTTTGCTCGGTTCTTTATTGCCTTACACAATGTGATAAGAACTAACCGCACTAAATTGTGCTGGAATCTTCGGGCAACACAAATAGCACAATTATATATGTATATATGTACATAAATTCAGTTTGTAATAAATCCAGAGCGTGTCCGTGACTCACGGCCAATATTATTTTAAACAAATACACACACTCACGCATAGTATACATATATTACACACATGAATGTTTTCACCTTTTGAATGTTACGTACATGTTTTCCGGATTGATTGTAATCATGTCTCAGTGACGCCTTCATTTTCTTGATTTTTATTATTATTAAAAACCTAACAATCTCATTATTATAAATTGGAGAACACTTCTGAGCCATCGCCATCAGCTGCGAGAAGAATTCAAGCCGAATTTCAATGTCAACAAGTTTTCGGTTTCTTTTGTGCCGCGTGCTTCTTCTCGCGTTTCTCTCGCCACCCTTCCTCCATACTGAATTCGTTGCTAGGCATAATGGTAAAACGAACACACACACACGCATACACAGATGTATGTAAGCACGCGTCGGTGTAGGTGTGTGGCCGGTGGCGGCGGGGTATGAGTTATGCAAGCCAGAAATAAATCTATTACAATATGAGTGAAATTTATTTTTACAGTTCTTTTTAATGTTGTATGATAGTCTAAAAAAAATAGTTTACAAATTATAAAAATGTTTTCAACAAATTTTGGTACAATTTCGTGGTGCATCATTGTGTATGATTTCATCCAAAACGTTTTACTTATTACTGTTCTATCGTATGAATATGGATCAAAGTCTGGTTTTGAAGGGGGCGAGAAACATAAGTTTTGTTTTCTTTCTCTCTTGAAGAAGGCGGGGGAGCAGTGACAATGGGAAAATATTCCGTTTTCTTTGAAGTAAACACTTTCGTTTCTTACATATTGTATCTATGTATGTAGGGACAGGCAGAAGGGAAAGTAATGCTAATGCTTAAAATACATATATAGTATATATTCAACACTTCTGCTCAACGTTCCTTCTCTCTCCTCGAACTGGTTGCTGCTCCCGCGCGCACACAACTGGCAATGACTTTTCTGGAGTGCTTGTCTTCGTCGTCGTCCTCTTCCGTCACTTTGAATCTTCTTCACATCCACATATAATATTTAAAAACATCAAAACTGTAGAACTATGGATTCATTGTTGTTATGTAGTAGTACTCGTATGTAATGTATATAGTAGACATGTATTTTATATGTATGTTGTTTTTCTTTTCAGTTAGTGGGAGGCAAAACAAGAGAATGCTGCTGTTTATGGGGTGTAGTGGAAACGTGGTGTTGTTTTTTGTGTAGTGGAAACGTGCTTTAATCGCTTGGAAATACATATTTTTCTTGTACATATATTGTATTAACTGTCGCTTTGCTTCTATTCGCGCGCTTCCAACTATAACTATTTAGTATTTTTTAAGTTGAAAATACCCTTAATATATTAATATAATTATTATATTTTATGTGTGTTCTGTTCTCAGCGCTCACTTGGATGCCTTTATTTTGTATAGGTTGTGTATTGGCTGTGTGTGTGTTTTTGTGTGTAGCATGACCCCCAATAGAAGAGAAGCTTTATATTTTTGTCCAATTGCTTCTTGCTTCTGTTCTTATGTTGTGTTTGTGTGTGTTTAATGTGTTTGATGTTGTTTAGGCAGATGCTGCAACTTCACCAGTTTTTTTGGCCTGCTCAGCACTGGCACCAGCAATTGCTACCTCCTCAAAGTTCTCGACCAAATCGGGCACATCGTCGTCAGCAGCATCCGCAGCAGCAGCACCGGCGGCAGCGCCACCAGCAGCACTGCTCTTGTTGGCGATCTCCGAGGCGATCTTCTTCAATTGGTTAATGTCCTGGGGACCCAATTGCGTCAAAATGCCTGGAAGCATTTCCGAGATCGTCTTATTCTCACCATGACCAGTAATGGCGAACGTGTTGGTAGGCAAAGAAGCCTGCGCCTTTGGGTTGTTGAAATGAATAACGGTGCCGTCATTTTTGATAATGTTCACTTCCTCAATACCGGGAATGGTATTGACAGACAGTTTTTTCAGCGATGACTGCAACTTCTTGTCATCGGTTGCCGGGGTCGAGTGCACAATCTTCTTCTTGCGGCGTGGGGTACCCTTACCGCCAATGCGCACCTGTGCTTGCAACTTCTTAAGCTTCTCCGGATTCATCTGTAAAACACACACGCGCGCACAGTAATGAAAATATGAAATTGTTAATATTTGTATATTGGTATGTCTAAAATTCAATTTGAAATTACTTTGATTTACTATAATTTAGCACAGTGCTAAGCCCGAAAAACACGTGCGCCCAGTTGTAGTCAAATGTCAAAAAGAAATCGCCATGATAAAAATGGCAAAGCAGTATGTATAAGTGAGTAGTACTGGTTAGAAACACTAAACACGGTGTTAACTATCGATTGGATTCACACAAATTAATGGGATTTTAAAACTAGCTAGTGTGCAACTAACAATTAAAATTAAAAAAATTTTGATTTTTTATATTAATTCTCAGAGATTATATTTTTGTTTCTCGTTGCCACTTTTATTAATCTGCAACACAATGGTTTTCCGATAAGCTATCGATAGCCATCAGCTGTTCTGGTGTTTGCAAAACACCAAACTGTCAAGTGTTGTACAACAGCGAATCGACGCCTGACATTTAAGGTAGAGCAACTCAGCTGAACAAAGTCGCAACTTGTCGGAGATTAGTATTATCTCACCTGATAGATAAGATAACGCTTATTATTAAGTTGATTTGATTAATTAAACTCGCCCAGCCTGTGAACTCAGTACTTGTGCGCTGCATTATACCAGATAAAACGTGTGCAAATAACCTAAACCCAAAACTAACGACGTATTCAGAGGAAGAACTGCAACAAGTGGAATTTATTCATTAATTATTAAAATATATTTTACCGCGCCGCCGATTCGACTCGCGAGAAGGCGTTGAATGTGAGTTTGGATGAGCTTAAATTGACCGCAAAACTTCATGCATATTTTTTATAAGACAGTGGACGATTTGTACGAGATCAACAAATCAAACATGGATATTTGGGGCGTGTTTATGTTCTTCATCTTGACCTTTCTTATAATGTCATGCTGTGGATACTGCTGTTCCAGCAAACGTCGTGGTACCGTGCTATCAAGTAAGTCAAAAAACATTTTAATGTATATTCCCTTGATGACTCATAGCCAGACCACATCGCGAATGCGGGTTGTTGAGCGTTTGGGTGCCGGAGGCTTTCTAAAATATATACATACATATGTACATAAATACGTATACATTAACGTTATAA
This sequence comes from Zaprionus nigranus, assembly GCA_018903425.1. Classification (NCBI taxonomy): domain Eukaryota; kingdom Metazoa; phylum Arthropoda; class Insecta; order Diptera; family Drosophilidae; genus Zaprionus; species Zaprionus nigranus. The sequence goes on from JAEIGD010000006.1 coordinate 5,456,926, forward strand.
TTGGTTAACATTTGTTTTCCTTTTAATTTTCATGACTAATCTACGTACAATTTCAATACTAGTTGCCTTTTTCCGGATTATTTATTTGTTTGTCTTTCTGATAGTAATATATATATCATTTTTCGTATGTTCATGTTTCGTTTAAATACAGGCAAAACGAATATTTTTTCATATCTTTTCAATTTCAGTATACAGATTTTCGTCTATTTTGCCAGCTCCGGTCTTTCGTAAACAAAGGCAATGACTCTTTGCTTTGTTATGCCTCGAATTCTTGTTTCGATGCGTAAAATGTTGTATTTATAGTATGTACGTAAAGGTTTACAATACATTTTCTGTGTTATCAACTGCCCAACGACAAATAATTATCTAATTAATTGTATATGTATTTTGCATCTTATCTGTGGACTTTATTTAATTTGTCACGTTGCCGCCGTTGGATCCTAAAGAGTCCACAAAAGTCGCAATTAGTTGCCCTGTAAAAATATATATCACAAACTTTATTACTATTTTCTGTTTTTCTGTAATTTTAGAAATTACATTATTTATTCATATAATTATTGATAATATCATTATTATTTATTGATCGTGCAATTTCATGTATTCATTTATTTCCTTTGTTCTTTGTTTCAACAAATAATGTTTGGTATTTATAGAACTCTTAATCACACACGTTTTTACCGTCAATATAATATAGAAAACAATTTCAAGAGTTCACAAAATGTTGAGTCCGTGGTTCTCAATTAAAAAAGAAAAATGCACCAGAAATCGTAGCACCTTTATCGGTACATTACAGTATGTCGGGGCTTTTTTAAATAGATAAATCAAATTTGTTGCTATCAAACATTTATTTCGTTAATTATTGGTCAGTAAACGCGCGGCTTTTCAACCTTTCAGAACTTCCCGCTGAGTTCTGCGAATTATTTGATATGGTTTACATATATTGTGATGTCTGGATACCGATTGTGGTTATATTCAGTATATTCATATTGATTGTAATATTACGTATTGTCAGTGTACGTCGCATGCGCGTTGTTACCCCGGTGATTTCAAGCCGTAAGCATAATATAACATAAATCTGAAGAGCCCTTATCACGATAAGATGTTCATAGATACTTCTTGTATGTTTCTTTCCTATCACGTTCGCCTCTTAAGTGGCATGAGTATATAATAATTGTCATTTGCATTGCCTTTCGGATTACTGAGTACTTCCAATGAAATTTATAAATCGCAATTCGCACTAGATATTTCATTATTTTGACATTCGTGCGCAGATTGTTGACTGACGTCCGTTATGTTAAGGAGCTTGATATCAAATTAATGACACTCGAGTCCAAGTGCCAACAATTTGATTAGCACTGCACTTAAATTGGAACCCACTGGTAGAAATATGTTCATATGTATATAGACTCGATTGAGATATTGCGCTAATAATCGAGTTTGACGTACCTATGACGTACAGCACTTTGAAATAATAACTTCATAATATTCTGTTATACAGTAATATTGAAATTAGGACTTTCTGGTTCCATAAAATACTGTCAAATCCTAACAAAGTAAAGTTCTCTTAATATTGAATATCTATTTATAATGTATTTATTTTATCGGATGCTTTGGTTGTTCAACCTATACAAAACTCAACAGTTTCTGTCAATCTTATGCGATAGCTGTAATTTAATAATGGAATCGGTAATCATTACTGACGTCAGTAGACGGCGCATTGCTTGCAAGAGGTCTAACTTGTCACATAATGATTATCGCCTGGCGATACGAGGTAGTCGTGCTTTCAATTGGTTTAAGCTGATTCCATTAGTGAATCTAATTGGCCGAAGTCAAAGTAGGGCATGACAAAAAAAAGTAAAACAGCAACAATATCAAATGAAAACAAAAGCAAAAATCGGAAAGTTTCGCGATGGAGTAATCGATCCATTGACGCACAACATAGTTGTAAATTCTGTGTCCACTTTGATATTTTATATTTTATTATGTACTGCGTACTGGGTTATTTGGATTCTATAATCAGCTTTCCTTATAAAACGTTTGCTCATGCGACGTCATATGTCTTATCTTATTCAAGCCACGTTAAAAGTTTTTTAAAGCAAGAAATCCAATACGAATCGCAATTATTTTGCTACAACTGTCTAAGCGATGCACAACGGGTAGTCCGAAAAAAGTGAACATTTGACTGAAACAAATGAAATAAATTCGAATTTATAGTTTTTAAATATAATAGTTATTAAAGTAAACATAGTATATATTGAAAATGGCACACAATCCTACTGATAAGGATCTGGAAATCTCTACAATTGTGCTGCTCTGTCTCTTCGTTATCGTCCTCGCAGCTATCCTGACAATCATCATACGGCACGCCTTGCGTAAACGACAACAAACTGAATACGTAGTTGACAAATGTTAGTATATAGTCGACATACATATGTGTACACTATAAACTCTACTGACGCTCTACCGATCATTGTTAAACTACATAAGTAATAAAATCAAAAGATTTTAAAAGTTATGACGTTAACTGAACATCTGCATTGCTTTATTTATAATATATTTGTCATTATTGCGTATTGTTTAAATACAATGGAAGTTTATTCTTAAAAATCAGTTGCTACCAACGATGTCTGACGTTGCTGCATTTGTTTCAACTCTGTTCTCAATTGTTTTCAATTTGTCATTCTGTTTTCTTCATTCGGATTTTCTCTTAATTGAATTTAACGAATCAGTTTAAATTTGAAGAAAACGCTTGCATCATTTAATCAATTATTTGTATTATTATCGATGGTACCTTCTTTACAATGATTCATCTCATTGAGAGACAATCATTGTTTAACTGTTTGAACACTGTTATACACGTATGACTTACTCAGCTATAATTGAATCACTGATAATGAACTATAGTTTGTATTTGTGTATTATCCCGAAAACGAGTTTTGAAAACTTGTAATAATTTTGGTTATTGAATGATAATACAAGATTTATAAAGTTTACAAGTTTTTGTGTTAATTATCTATTTTCGTAAATAAACTCTTAAGTTTGTAAAGTGATCTGAATGAAACTGATCTAAATGAAGGCATGCCTGTGCTATAATCAAGCCGCGTGTAACGTTTTTCTCGCTATATATTCGTAAATAGTAATTGAAATAACATGTTTAAACAATCGGAGTAAATGTGTTATATTTCTTTAACAATTGAAGTGCTGATATCGAAGTATTAAAGTGTTTGCTTACATGATGCTTTGTTCGCATGCAATTTGTTATTTTGGAAATTGATTGAAATCCTTTGCTCCTAACGGATCATTTGAAATTACAATCTGACAATTTTACAGTACTTGGTTTAGATGACCCTTGTAATGTACTTGGATGTTGCTGTAGGACCTACAAATATTATCGATGTTGCTGTGGAGACGATGACGATGAGAACTCGTGCTGCATTTCAATAGAGTGAATTTCTACACAACTCAAAAAATCACAAATACTTCAAGGTTCCTTAAACACTACGCAATAATGTTGCATTTATAAGCAAATGTGATCGTTTAACAATGATTCTCAGTATTATATTATCTATTGTTATCTCTTGTTAGGGACTGCCTGTTAAGTAAGTCCCTACTTACCTAACTAAACGATTCCTATTATATGACAAAGCTTTGATATCTGTGTGAGATCATTTAGATATGCAGAGCTTGATAAACAAAATAACTCAATGAATTTATTCAGAAATATTTGAAATACGTTAAGACTCATAGAGTTTTTAAAATGATATGTGTTGTGTTACATGCTTATATTGCTGAATAAAGTTGTAATTGTTGAGTTAACTGGAATTTCTTATATTAGCTGTCTATTCTGGAACGACTATGAAAGTATCACTAAATTTAAAGCTGATTTTCTAATTTTTCTTTATATTGTTTATTCGGTCTTACATACTGTAATAGAACCGCAATTATTTTTGATTGTACTCGGATTTTTATATATAGTATTTTGTTTGCTTACGATTTGTGCAGCGAATCAGAATGAAAACTTTCCACTCAATGATGGAAAATAATACGAGTGCGCAACTGATTAAGGTTCATGGCGATTTCTTTTGTAATCCTCTTCGTCTGGCGCTGACAGGCTCTTCAAGAAACTGACACATACACACAGACACACAAGCAGTTAAGATGTATAGCTGTATAAATGTGTGCTATATATAACTGCAACAGGTCCTTGCACCCTTATCCCTTCGTGCCCCAAAGAACTGTCTTTGAGTTGGCATTAATGTTTTGGTCACCACCTTATCAGTTCGTCAAGGAAGAACTTGCAATTGTTGTCTGCCTGGTCTAACTGCAAGTCATTTGCATTTGTATATTCGCTGTGAACTGAACGTGGATAATGAATACTCTGTGGATGCAGCAATGGATTGGCTACCCCTATTGCCTCTGCTTGGACTTTTACTCTCTGTTGGATTGATTGCTGCCACTATTCACTTTCTACGCTGTTGTTTTATTCTGAAAGTTTATTTGCAACTTTTTCGTCGTGCCGGTGAGTGACTGTGTAGTGAATCATTTATCAATTTTAGTAGTCACTCATCGTTATAATGTATACTAAACAATTGCAATTCAATTCTTGTCTGGAAATGGAATATTTTTCAGTTTTTTCCATTTGCAGCTTGAGTATTAAATAAGTATGAGATAAATGAAACTCTTGAAACTGTGTCAACCAATCAACTACCAGAACCTTATCAACAGAACTTGAATCAAGACACACCAAAATATGTGTAGCACACTTTTCGGCTTCCATTGTGATAAGACATTTAAAATAACTATAAGTTTACCTTAGAATAATCATCATGCTTTGTTAATCTGCAGCAACTCATGCACTGATCAACTCACAACATCATTGAGCTTATCTACGCATTGTTCGCATTTCAATTTCTTATTCAGTTATATTCTGAAAGCTTTAGTGCATAATACTCGCGATGCAGGAGGGAAACATAAAGAGAATCGGTCTTTATTTCATCGTTTTGGTCATTATCATTGCATTTTTGGTGCGTGTTTGTATTCACTGGTGTCGTAGCTGCATGAGCTATGATCAAGACTTTAATCGCCATCGAAACTATAGTGCAATTTCTGGAAAGAACTATATGGAAATGTGCAATGAGTCTGGTTAGTAACTGTATTTAATTTTCGTGTTATATGTAATTATATACTATTACTTGTGACATAGTTTTTATCATTAATCGACGTCAATGTTTTATTCCAAAATGTGCATTGAGTAACTGTAATTCAATTTCGAGTAACATTCCGACTATATGTAAAGGTTTGACGGTATTGATTTTCATTTGAATAACGATATAAAAATACTTGTTATTGTTTAATTGATCGAATATAGCGAGTTGATAAGGCTCAGTTCAGCTTTCAATGCGGTTTCTCTCATAAAAGCACTTGCGTGTGTTTGTTCGATGGGATTTTACTCGAAGTTTACTTTCCTGAAATGTGATAACATCCCTATATCGTTAAGAGCAATTTTTGCAACCGCAGTCAACTCTATATCGATATGCTGATTTAAATGTTCCACTTGGAATTATTGATTTAGTTATATTTTGAAAGTTGTCGTGAATAGTACTCGCGATGGGGAAAATAAAAAGTATAAAGATCCGTACAAAAAACACCTACCCTTATATACGAAAACCCGTTATAACAGTAGGCCGTTCTCATAGTCATACTATTTCGTATGGTCATACTTCGCCTATAGTTGTATCGCCTGCAGCTTACGTTGGCATTTTTATTGTGTTATTGGTCTTACTTGTCATTTACGCGTGTTATTACTATAGTACACATACTGAAGAATATGAAATTGAAATTGAATGTGAAAGTGAATCTGACAATGCTGGTAATTATGATCAACACTTTAATTGCTAATCAAATCCCTGCAAACAAATTATGAAATATAGCTACAGTTTTTTGATTTATATACATTTTTAATAATAATAATAAAGGTTTCCACTTTGATCGAATATAGCAAGCGGAATTTTCAGCCGATAAGCTCAGTTTAGTTTTCAATGTGGTCTACTCATACAAACAGTGCGTATGTTTGTTAGATCTGATACGCAGAATTCCAAACTCAGCTCCAAATGTACTTTTCTTCTGTAGTGTGGAAACGTTCTTATATCGTCAAGGAGAATTTTGATATCAATCTGTTGATTTAAATGACCCACTTGAAATTATTTGATTTAGTTATATTTTGAAAGTTGTCGTGAATAGTAGTTGCGATGTGGAAAAGACCAAAAAGTCAGACGGAACGTCCTGCACCAGTATTAACACAAGTCCGGTATCGTAGTCAAATAAGTATTTCATCAGTTTAAACTGATCGTACTACGTATGTTTATACTTCGCATGCAGTTATATCGCCTTCAGCTTATGTTAGCATTTTTATTCTTGTGTTATTGGTCTTGCTTTTCATTTACGCGTGTTATTACAATAGTAGACGTACAGAAGATTATGTAATTGAATATGATACTGATTCGACTTAACAATACTGGTTTTTTAATTTTTAATGATCAATTGTAAGTTTTTTAAGGTTAACGACTACAACAATTTAATCACTTAGTTTGTCGAGAAAAAGTTTAATTCGTAAAGTGTTCACAAGTGTTTGCAAAGTAATACAACTGTACTTTATAGTTTATACAATTGTAGACTCACTTGCCTGCAACTTTGCATGGCTAAAATAAGAATTGAAAAATCGCTGAATGAAAAGTTTTAATTGAAAAGATTTGCCTATATGACGCATTTACATTCCAATATTCTTATATCAATAATAAAGCTACTGAAAAGCAGCTTTTTTCCTTCATGCCTCTTTTCGAATCTTAAAGAGCTTTGGTGGCAGTTGTGTATGCCACGTCGGGCTAATTGTACGTCTACTTTTTTATACCTTCTTTGACATGGTGGATATTATAACGCATGAAAACTATTCAAGGAATAATACCGTATTTCCGCGAAATCTCGGTGATTTAACCATTATTTCATTTATAGTGGCTATAGTAACATTTTCAGTTGCTATATGCTGTGCCAATTGTTTTTGGCTCTCTCGTCTTAGGAGAAAACAACGACAGAAACAACGTGATGAAACTCGCAATTGTAAATATGTGATATATTTATAAATATGATTAAATAAGTTGCCTTTGTTATTCTGCATAAGAATATGTGAAGAATGAACTTTACAGTTGTTACACACATATTTTAAAAATAACCTAGCGATAAGTTTCTCTACCCTACTCCATTTCATTATTTATTTCTTTTGTTCTTAAACCCTGCGCCCAGTCGTGTTCTGAATATCATCGTGTGTTTAACTGGTTACGCACCAATTGAGTTAATATTTTTTTAGTCTATATTTTCCTTATACGAGTATTATCCATCGTTATTGTTCGCGCTATGTTTCATTGTTGTCCTGAACGGTGTTATACCTGCGAAATCTCGGATAATGATTTCAATCATCATCAGATTGATGATGAAATTCAAGGCATAGATGTTGTAGAAATCATCGGTGATGATTCATGTTAGTATTCCGCACAGCTCTAAGGATATATATATTGTTCAATGAATTATAAAATAGCTTATTTAAATTTGTGATAAGAACATTTTCATTTGAATGTTGTGAAATAAGCGTTGGTGATGATTCATAATATTAAGTAAAGCTTTGATATATATATTATATATACCACTTTTGAAACATAAATCAAATGTTTAAAAGAAGCGATAAGAACTCTGCCGAACATGTGGGCTTTACTTTTTATTCGCTAAATTTGTTCTCTCAATTTCACGTTATCAACATTTTATTGTGCTTTCAGCATTACAATTTATATATTTTAATTTTTTGTGATTTCAATATACGAGTACAGAGTTAGTTGTAGAGACATGGGGGAACTAAACGCATGTGATGTATTATTACTTATGTGTAAATTATGTGAATGTTGTTGTATAATAGTGAAGTGCTGCTATTGTATTGATCGTTGGAATAATGCAGAAGATCTAGGTTAATATACGGAATTATTACTAATTGCAATTTTAACACTTAATTAATTAGGTACAAAGGGGGACTGCTATAGTGCTGAATGTTATATATATGATGATTCAGTAAAGTTCAAGCTTAGGTTCAGCATGAATGCTACAATTTCCGAAATCGACTATTTGTATTTTATGACACAAAAGAATGCATCTGGATTGGATATTGATAGTTTATGAATTGCTATTGTTGCTTCTACTCTGTGTTTTGGCTATTGCCTATGCTTGGTCGATGGAGAGAGATACGAATAGAGTGCAAGTAAAGAAGGATAGAAAACTGCGTACAGTTTCAGTTGTTGTATGATTTGTTTAAAATAAATAACTTGAAACATGTGCAAGTTTGTGTGTCATTCAATTTATACTTTTCCCTAAGTAAGTAGAGTCTCCTCGCAATATAACATATATAAAACTTCGTTCATATATTTGGATTACTTGACGCCAACAAAAACACATACTATACACGTATGTACAAAACAGTGATAATATAAATTATATAACTTTACATTATGTAAACTTCAAAAAGTATATGCTACAAAGGAAACAGCAAACTGTTATATAAATGCAGCGATAGGAACGTTTGATGCTACAGTAAAATGTTATTCTTACAGGCGATAGGAATCTTTAAAAATCATGGCCTAATGCTTATATTACTCCAGATTCTCAGTCTCAGTCTCTTATTGTCTTACGCCATCACGGTTTATTATTTATTTTTTTGCGATTTGTTCTCGGTTACAGTCATGGGATTACATGATTCGGATGTATTTTTGTCTATTATAATGAATTTTACTATAATAACGATTTTTTGTTGTTGTTGTCAATGTTTTTGTAAACTATGTCAAATATGTTGTGACAAAAGTATCGAGAAGTGTTTTCCAGAAGATGAAGGTAATATATGTATATTTATTGTACCTAAATAGTAGCGATAAGAAAGTCTTGTACATGTGTGTTTATGCCTGTGCCTTTTTTAAGCTTCAATTTTGATGATGATGTCATATTGCAATCAGTCTTTTATTGTGTTCTCAGCATCACGGTTCTTTATTAAATTTTTTGCAATGGATGTTCAGGAAATATTGGGATATGTTATACTTATAATTATAATTTTATTTATGTGTTCACTATGCTTTGTATGTTGTAGAATCTTTGAGTGTTGTGAAAAAGTTAACAAGTGTTGCGAAGAAATTAACAAGTGCGATTATGCACAAGATCGAGGTTATTATACGGAGCTAATTGAAATGCCAACAATTTATAGAATTAGAATTATTAATTGAACATCAAGATAGTGAACAAATATGCAAATCAGTGATGAAAGCACTGTGTAGTACTGTGAAGCGATAATATGGGGCGAGAACGAGCGATAAATCACTGTATTTTTTAAGTGAAATCGCTCGAAAGATTTCACAGTGAAAACGAGCGAGTTGCGAGCTCAAGCGATAAAGCGAGAGAGCAGTTTGCAACTTGCTTTATCGCTTCAACTCGCTCAGAGCGTACGATTGTTTTGTTACGATATATTGGTATATTCTGTGCTGTAGCTCGTTTCTCGTAAAGCTCTCACTCTGCCATCTTCTCGCTTTGCTCATAGCTTCTCGCTTTGCTCATAGCTACTCGCTTCGCTTTGCTTCGCTTTTTGCGCGCAGCCTAAAGCTCACATAATATATAATACAAATGAAAAAGTAGCGATGTATGATTATGTTTGAATGTATGTTTGTAATACTTGTGAATACCAAATTTCTCCACATGCCGTCCCATCAGTCTCTTTTGGTGCTTTCGGCATCGCGGTTCTTTATTTTATTCATTGTGATATATATATATATATATATATATATATATATACATTGTTCTCTGATCAGTCATGAGAAGAAATCTTAATCGTAAAAGCGTATGGTGGATTATTCTAATAAAAGTTATAGTTTTGTTGATCTATATTCTTTATAAATTAATTAAGTGCTGTAGACAAGTTGACAAAAATGAAGAAACTCGTTACCATCTTGCAAATGATTCATGTTAGTATTCCGCAAAGCTCTAAACATTATATACTACATACATATATGTATGTAGTGATAATAACAGGTTTGATATGTTATATTTAGCAAAAATACTAATACATTCTTCCAAAGCTTGCGATTCAAATTATGTGTTATATATGTAGGTAACCTGTGTTTATTTGTGTACATATATATGCGCTTATACGTATGTATATGTGCGTATATTTGTTTATTTCTCAAATGTGCTCCGCCAATTTAATTGTATCAATTGTATATGTATATTGTGCTGTTTTAAACATTTAAACTTGAGTATAGTTCCCTAAAATGCCACTCAACTCTTGTGATATACATATGTATTTATACTTTTGTAAAGTAATTTAATCGAATTATATCGAAAAAAAAACCTACCTGAACGCGGGAACTTTTTAACACTTCTAAACACAGTGTCAATAGTTTTAAAACGTTTCTTAAGTCAGTTTTAAATATTCTTATATGAGTATTCAATTTAAATAGGATATGTTGATGTTAAGGAAAATATGCACAAATCAATTATGATAACAATTTCTTATATATCGTACAGTAAAGTTGTGTAGTACAGTATGTATCTTCAAATTCCAAATTCTCGCTCCCCTATCTAGTAACTAGTTAAATATATACTTATCTTTTTCTAGTGAACAGTGGACTGACAATAGTTCGATTATAAATAATAAAATAAAACAGTAAACTAAATTTTATAAGTGGCGATAAGAACGTTAATCTTTGACTGTTTTTTGTTATATAAATATGTAGTATATAAATAGCGTGTGCCTCTAATGAAATAGGGGGCGAATCCTCTGCTTTAAAGTAGCGATAACAAATGCGTTTTATTAAAAAAATTATATTTCTTAAAATGTCGTTCCACTAGTCTTTAATTGTGTTTTCAGCATTACGGTCCTTTATATTACTCGTTGCGATTTAAATGTACATTGTTCTCTGTTCTGTTATGGAATCAGATACTTCGAAAAAACTGGGGCCGCTTATAATTATAATTCTTAAAGTTATAACTGTAATGATGATGATAATATTGATGCTAACGACGTACCAAGCAGAAGAGGTTATTATTATTACGTTTATGTACTCTAATTAAAAGGTTAAGAACTGTGAACTACAAATGTGCTAAATGTTTCATAGAGTGAACTTGAATATCTATATAAATTAAGGAAAGAGCTCCAATATGCAGTTTCGTCGGTAATAATAATAATACCTTCACATTATCAAGGTAATGATCAATATCAATAACGAATGGCTTTATGGGTTTTCGAATATTGAATAAAACCTCAACAGTTTTGGAGTTGTCTGTGTCTAGTTATACTCTGACACTGTGACGAAATGGACAACAGTACGTTTAATAGTGAATCCACTATCAGTGTTGAACACAGTATCCCCTCTAAACTCTTTTTAACATATGTGGCATTGATGTTTTCACGTATGCTTAAGCTTAGCATATCATTTTTGATTCTCGCTATGGCTTGGTGTATTATTAAGTATAAACGGCGGCTGCGACGAGTTAAAGTTTTAAAAAGTCTCAGTAAGTTTGTGCACCTTATCTGATCACAGAGGGTTAATGAATGCTACTAATCATTATTTGCCTCTATTGATTGTCAAACTGTGACGAAATAAAACAATGATAATAAAAACTGTGCTTACATACATTTACATCGTTTGTTTATCATAGTTATGCTCTACTATAGAAACAGAAACGACGGCTGCGAAGTGTTAAAATTTAAAAGATTTGAGTAAGTTTTCTGCAAGTTGTGAGAGCTTTCTTATCTTTTGCGATTCTTCAGATTGCCCTTTTTAAAACTCGCAATTCATAGCATGACTTGTGCATTTTTCTAATCGTTTGATTTTCTTGTGCATTTTTGTTAGTCTTGAAGCGTCTGTCGCGTAGTTCGTATCGTTATTAGCATTTGCACACGATTTAACTATGGAAAATACTGGTGTTTTTTGGATTCTATTCATTACGTTCTCTATTTTCTTTTTGACCTCCATGGCTGTTTTTCTTACCCGCGGACGCAATCTGCGTACAGAGCTTTTAAAGGGCGCAGGTTTGTGAAAAGTGACCAATTAATTATTATCAAAAAGTGTTTGATTTGTTTATATTAAGAGTGTTGATAAGACTGTACGATCAACTCGATAACAATACAAATAATGCAAGATTGCAGAGTCTGGCTCTGTACAAGCTACTTGTAGATTATATCGATGGCATTTCTATTTATAAAACATTTTATCTACTATTTATTTTGGTCTGTTTCTTATGTTTTGTATATGAAATCTCAGTGCATCTGGCAATCTTAAAGCTTGTTATGTTTTCTTTCTCCCACAGCTATTCTATATTCGCCTTAAGCTATAAGTCTTTTATTTTGAAATTGTATAACATTGGTAACAAGTGGAAATCACTTTTACCTGAGCTTCTGAAGTTGTTTACACGCTGTCGATCGCTTGACTGTTTTATATTGGTCTTTTTATTATGGCTACACATTCTCTCTTATCGCACCATATGGGTATATATAATTAGTGATTAGACTTGGCTCTGAGTGTGTACATATTCAGTACGCAGTTTGCGTTGTCATCACGAAGACAACAGTTGGTTGGGTATTGGATTGGATAGTAGCCATGTCGTCAGGATTAATAATTGGTTTATCCTTGGGATTTATGATATTTGTTATCGTTTCGACGGTGGTGTATCTAAAGCGTCGGGCAAAAGCAAACAAAAATCTGGGCTATACGATACATGAAGGAGTAGGAGCTGGTAAATTTGATTTGCCATAGGACAGACATTGCTTATCTGTTGATTACGAATTTCACAATGGAATTTATTCTGATTTTCTCTTATTTTTCTGTACTTGTAGCACCCATTGCGGTCACATCGGTAACGCACACAGGAATGAGTCAACCAGTGGTGACACAGATTCCAGCCCATACCTATCAGCCCACTGTCTATGCAGCGCCATATCCCGCACAGACGACTGGGTAAGTAGCCTTGCAGTATTTGCCACGTGCAATCAAGTTATAATAATGTCTCCCTCTCTGTCTCTCCCATCTCTTTTCATTCTTCTTCATTATCCGATAGTAATACGACCGTTCAGATGCCCATGCCCATGCCAGCTGCCCAACCACCTATGCCGGGGTAAGTACAATTGAATTGTCACACAATCAGAGCATCTACTTACCACTTGTGTTTCAATTGCAGAATGCAGCCGTTTGTGACCCCATATCCGCCCATGCCACAGCCTGGTGCTGGTGCGGCAAACATGGCACCACCCTCGTACGACGCGGCAATGTCGAATCCAAACCACAGCTATGAGAAGCAAATGCCCTATAATCCCAACTATGCACAATAATAGAATTGTGTGTCTGTCTTCGATCTGATCGGACAGTGCATTTCGGGCTTCTTATTTCTCATAAAATTATTTAAAAAGGAGTTGGGCTCTTTCGTTGCCAATATTAGTTTGTTGTTTTCAACCAGATGTATCCTATCTGCTTTTGGCCATCCAAAGATTCAACGTAAAGAGCCTTTTGCATTCATTTCTATCACAACAATTCTTAGTCATTATTTAGATATGATTGTGATGTACAATTTTAAGTAAAACTTATTTGTATGTTTACTACTATTACGATAAGATAAAACCATAATCAAAAAAGAAATATAATTCCTACATAAGCACTACGTACATATGTATGTTCATATGCTTTATAACTGTTCATATAATATTCATATTTAAATCCGATCTGGTAACAGAAAATTGTTAAATATCGTTAGTTTTCGTGTTGACCATTTTAATGAAATCCACAAATCCACAAATTGCATACGTTTTGGGAAATATTATAGACCACTTTCCGAAAGAAATATATATATAGTTGTGGCCTGTTTATTATTGATTATAAAATATCATTTATACTTATTTTATTGATAATTAATATTTTAACACAAAAAAATAATAAAAATCGAACAATCTTGAAATAACTTTACTGAACCTTTTATGAGTATAGTCTTATTCTTACAATTTCTGCCAAAGCAAAAGAAACACAGTTTGACTTATTACATTTTATACGTAATACGTTTTTTGAATTTATAATTATTAATAAATAATAAATTCGTTAAGTACTTATGATCTGATTATTATCAATATGTAAAAGGTTTTTTCTTTCTTTTTCAACTTATCTAAGTTTTTATGATATGCAATGCATAAACCTTGGTAAGATTTGGCTTTTTCAAAAAGACCGTAACGAATCAATGTGAAATACTGTTAAATCGACATTATACGTTAAGTGTATCGGTTTAAGATGCAATTTTAAATGTTATTTTAATTCTTGCCACGCTGGCGCAAGGTAAAGAAAAACTATGATGACATTGAAATACCAACTCCTTCTGCTCCTGTTGGCTGCCTTGAGCCGCGTCGGTTGGCAGGAAATATTACGTCTGGCTTGTGAACAGGAGGTTTGCCCAGAAGATACCCGTCAAGTGGGTTGTCTGCCACTATCGAAATCTAAGGTAAGTTCGCAACTATATAGTTGATATAGATGATGATGCGCAGAAACAAGGATCGCCTCTTACAGACGTTCGCAGAGAGCTGCACGAAACAGCCGTATTATCACAGATACATGCCGGTGAACGGCAATCTGAGGGGGATAATAGTGCAGTATGTGAATGTGTTGCGCAACAGTGTGGCAAGTGGACTTTTCAACATGTCGGCAGCTGCACGCATGCCCATTGTTAGCTGGGATAATGATTTGGCTGCTGCGGCAAGGGTACTGGTCCATGATTGCGATCCTGATAATGATCTCTGTCCGAGCATGCAAAAGTACAAGTTCGTGGTGACCGTCGAGTTGAGGGCCTCCTACAAGAGCCGCCATCCGCACATCTTGCGCGACATGCGTCACATAATGCTACCCATTTGGTTTAGGGATGTCTACGGTTGCCAAATGACGCCTAAAGGTCATATCTACCCAATAGCAGAAGGGTAAGTTCCAATAAAAAACCTTATATACGATCTGTAAGTCGATACTTTCTCCTTCTCTCTCACTTAGCTTATGTGTGGGACACTATATTCCATTGATACAGGATCATGGCAATCGCATGGGCTGTGCTATGCGATTATCAGAGAGCATAGATCCCGCCTTCAATTCAACTGTTACAATGATATGCACCCTGTCGCGTGCCGCTGTCAACGGCATGCCGCCCTATAAGGTGGGCAAGGAGCCCGGTGACGAATGCGAGGCTGGCAAGAGTTTGCTATATGAGAACCTATGCCGCAGAACAGAAGATATCGACAATAACTTTGTGCCTGGCCTACTGAGCACAGAGAAGCCTTGTAATTGTACATAGTGTAAATGTTTTGAAAATGTTTTGAAATAAATAACTGTAGTTAATGGGAGACTGCCATGGCATTGGCAATTGGGGATGGGGTGTCGAGATAGCCATGCTTGGCGACAAATCGATTGGCCGGGCAACTCTATAAGAGATTGTGCGTCGACAGCATTCTGACCAGAATTGGTCGGACTATCGAAATGATGCACACCAACTGGCTGCTGGCTGCTGTGTGGCCGCTATGTTTCTGGCCCCGAGTATTGGCCTTTGACTACTGTGATCCTGTGCTCTGCCCGGGACCCGAGAGGCACATTGCATGCAATAATTTTGGTGTAAGTCAAGAGGGTATGAGTTTGGTATTAGTATTGGTTTAATCCGCGCCCGACCGCGTCTTGCAGGAGCTGGCGGAGAGCTGCAGTCCAGATGCGTATATTGTGCGCATCACGGCAGAGCGTCGCAAGATGATATTGCACGAGCTGAACAACTATCGTGATCGCATTGCACGCGGCGATTTTGTGGGCTTCAATGCGGCTGCACGTATGGCCACAGTGCAATGGGATCCGGAGCTGGCCAGTTTTGCCGAGTTAAATGTGAAGCGCTGCGCTCTGGTCAACGATCATTGTCGCAACAGTGAACAGTTTCGCAATGTGGCCCAGGTGGTGGCCGAGGGTGGCTGGCAGATAACAACCAATACGGGCAAATCAACGGACGGCGAATACCATACCGAGGATGAGGTAATTAAAGCTACACTGGATCAAATGTTTGCCGAATACAAGGAATGCAGCATGCGGGATATCATTGCATTCAGTCCGCCCATCAATAGGTAAGAGCAATATCCTGGCCAGCTGCTGCTGCTACTGCTGCTGTTTGAGACTCTCAAAGTTTTCTACATATTCACGTTAGCAAGTGCATTGAGTACTTTACACAACTGGTCAGGGACAGCACCACCCATGTGGGCTGCGGCATACTCCGCGAGACGCGCAACAGTAGCGGCTCCGATGGCCAACGGGTGCTGAGCACGCATCAGTATATGACATGCAACTTTATGCGGGGCAACGATGTGAATGCGCCGGTTTATCAGAGCGCCGATAAGCCGGCCAGCGAATGCCGCACTGGACGCAATCCGGACTACCTTAATCTGTGCTCCATCAATGAGATATACGACTTAAGCAACGACATATCCGATTACAGTCCCTACTTCTAACTCGTTATGCGATTCCCAAAACCAAACAAATTAACAAATGCGCTACTGAATAAAATCAATTGATTGTTCACACTCAATTAAACATGCTGTGCGGCATACACTTGTCAACAAAGACGTGGAACTGGGCATTTGTATATTTTTTTCTGTTCAAAAACAATGACCAAGATGTCTGTGGTTTTTTTGTGGTGTCGGGGGTTTTCTACGTGTTGAACTTTAGATTTCTGGCTACTCACCAGTAACACTTATTTAAAATACTTATGCGTAGTTATTAGTTAGTTGGTCACACTTATTTTTATTATTATTAGTTTATAATTCAATAGAAATTCCCTCTAACCTCTTGTTCGCCATAAACTTTGAAAAAGTTAAGGATTTCTCATAGTTTTTAATATATACAAATACGTAAATTCATTAACACTTGTTAATAAGTGTTTTCTTTGCTTGCCAAAATATTTCATAAGAACTACTTCCCACTCGATAGTTTATAATTTTGTTGCACAGTGTCGCCAAATTGAATTGCTTCTTTATTTTTGCCTCTCGCTCACTACAAACTGCTGACAGTTTGCAGTGCAGCTGCAACACGTCGCCGACAGGTGGCGCTTGCGAGTGCCACTCAATGTCAGCAGCGGCGGAAAGTTTGCCAGCAATTCAGCATCGCGCGTTCATCGCGCGTTGACAACTTCAGCAAACAATTTTTTATCGTACTCTTGCCACACCTTCAACTGTTTTATGCGTTTTTTATGTGCTTCAAGTGGGCGGCACAAAGATGGTGGCGGGAGGAGAAGTAGCAGGACGTGTATAAAAAATGCAAACGTAGCATGAAATGCACAACAACCGCAAATGATGCGCAACAAAATGTGTGAGATACAAAAACAAAGCAAATAATATAAAAAAAATAAATATATAAATAAATTAAATTACCTGAATTTGGGATGGTATTAAATTCTTTTGCAATATAAATAAAGTGAGTTTTCGATTTTTTTTCGATTATTATTAACAAGTTTTTATACAATTTATTAAATTAAATCAAAGTTTTTTTTTATATTAAATATTTATTGAAAGCAAGTCAGCTATTTAATTATTTTGCATTTAAGTGCACAGTGCATCGGACAATGGGCTTCAATATATTTTGTGGTCTACTCCAAAAATGTTCAATTAATATTTAAAGTCCATTAAAAGGTGCTTCAAATACTTTAAAATGTTAAGCTTTCAACGTTACACTTTACTTCAGCAAGCTTTAACCATAAATACGTTTGAGTACGGTAAAAAATGTGTAGGTCGTGTTGAGCAGATGCTGAAACAGTTCCAGTGTAATGGATCGAATGTTGCCCAGGCGAATCTGTGGATAATTGAACGTAATTGCGGGCAATTAAATTAAGAAAATTTTCAATTAATTTCATCTCGTTTCTCACCGATGCCGGCCGTTGTGCACGTAATATCATAAATAATATATTCCTGCGTACTGCAATATCAAAGGTAAACCATTCGGTCTCGTAGGCTGCCGTTGCAATGGCCAAGTTCTGTCAAATGTTATTGAACTGAGTTCGGGTTCGGGTTATTTGGGCCACAACAAGCTCACCTGTTCCCTTAGCTCGTTGGCGTACCAATAAAGCGCCAATATCTGTGCCAGTATCATGTTTATATAGGCGCCCACTATGGCCACTTGTGTCGTGGTGTCCACCTACAGAGAACACACAGAGAGCGAGAGGTAGAGGCAGACGGAAAGGAGGCAAAAGGCTATAGCCGACTTATGGCACTACACTTACAAATATCAGCATGAAGAGCAAAGCACACAGCAGGACACCAAAGGCCAAAAACTCAAATAGGAATATATAGGTGGTTAGTCTATTGATGATCTGTATATAACTGGAATGTAGTTATATTAAAGTCCTGACGTTTATGTAAACTTCTCTCTAAGCGCTCACTCGATAATCCGCTGATGGTAGATAATGCACTCGACTATTTCCTGGGACAACTGTTGCGGAGTGAGCACCCTGTGTCTCAGACAGCGCAATCGATGCTGCAACGCCTTGCACATCACAATACCAAACATGATGAAAGCGACGCACAGACTAGTGTAGGGTATGTACATGCAGCAGCCCATCGGGGTGATGAGCATGTGAAAGACGAACCAGATCTGATAGTAGGGCGTGGCATACTCATTCACGCCGGGTATTTTGCTGCCAAAGGGCAACACTGTAACGGTGAACAAGAGCAATAGCAATCAATAGATCAAATCGGAGTGGCAGTTAAGCGGTAGATTAATTTGTGAAGTAGAAAATAGGAAGTCGACTTAGGCAAGAGTAGAAATAGCAAACTTATGTAAATATAATACAATGACTTTTAAAGCTTAGTGTGAACTTAGAAGCACATTAAAGCTTGGGAGTGGTACTTAGGAAGGATCGTATACTAAAGCTCTAAGTAGGTTTATTGTAATGAGCATTTAAAGCACAGCAAAACCACAAGAAAAGTTCGAAAGCCCATTAAAGCTCTAAACTTAGCGCAAAACAGTTTATTGTTTAAGTTTTTAAAGCAAAATCATATACAATGCATTACAAATACTCGTACATTAGTAATGAGTTACCTAGCTCTATTGGATGAGTAGTTGAAGAAAGGTCACATTGAGTACATCAAAAGCACATTAAAGCTTATATAAAAAAGTGTAGTTTAAAAGCTTATTCTAGCTTTTACCCTCCCATTCACTTACCCCGTTCGCTGGAGCTGAGTGGGTACAATCCGAAGCCGATGCAGGTAAGCAGGCCAAAGAAGAGATTACCTCGCGCCATAAGTTGACCTTGGCGATTCACCTGTGACAGCAGTTGGGCAATATATCGATCATCGAGCGACACCAGCTCGTTGTAGTATTGCCGCAGATTGCCAATTAGCCACAAGTAGCTGCTTTGGTCGAACAGCAGCAGATATGCCCGCAGCACCGTGTTGATCCACAGCACCAGCATGTACGAGTTGCGAATGATGCCGGTGACGCCCTCGTTGGTGCTGAACATATACAGCAGCTGGGTGAGCACATGAAAGATGCTCAGAGACAGGCAGATGTAGCGCTTCACGTTGCGCTCGTAGAGCAGCGCCCAGAAACGCAATATCCTTACGTTCATGTAAATTAATTGGATGTCCTCGAGCATATCGTCTTCAACTCGTCTCAACGCGTCTCAACTCACTCGACTGTTTGCGGCTCGGGGCGGATATTTCATTTTTATAGCTGCCCCTTGTAGTATGCTGTAATTATTGTAATTTCAGCTTGACTCATGCCACACACACGTTGCAAGCGCTCCCAAGCGCAATTCTGATGCAATTTCAATTGCCTAAATTGCCGCTTTTACATGATGCAGCATTTTTTTGTATACAGTTCACCAGGGAATACAATTTTTAGTCATTATATTTGCATTTTATTTGCACCCTTCGAACTGCACTTTTTTATTGATTTTATTCGTTTACACATCTGCTTCATATATAGTATAGATAGATGACTTTAATTTACATATTTTTTCGTAAATAAAACATATTTATGTTTTACAACTTGAATTTGTTTTTGTTTTCATAGCAATCAAGGTAATTTCATCATTAATTTATTTTTTCAACCATGCTGGGGTTTCCTTTGATCCCGTTTTTTTGCTGCAATTCATAATTACTATTGATTTGCCCTTATCGGTTGGCCTAATAACTTGTTATCATATTTTATTTACTGATAATCGCAACTGTAATAGGCTAATGCAATTACTGAATTTATCCACATCTGTTGGTTCAGGTTGCAATCAGCTAGATTAATGTGGAATGTTGATTAGCAAAGTGCATATCGGTTTAGTAGAGAAATTATAAAACCAATTTCAACTTACTGTAACCAATTTTGATATATTTACCAAATTGACAACATAAGTAAAGTTATGTTATTTATACAATAATTTTGAATATATTAAATAAATATTTACTACTAAATATATATTTTAATATGAATTTTAGAGTATTCCTAGTTGTCGCATATTAAAGCTTAGTCACAAGTTGTCTTCCATATTTATCAGTATCATGTAGTAGATAATATAATCAAATATTTTGATTCATCAACTAATTAATGATATCTATAAACCTTTTAACACTTTGTGTTAAGGTTTAGTTTAGCTATGAAAGTAGATTTGAATAGGTCGGTTGAAAATGTTTCTAATAATATTAGCCCTCGTTTTGGTGGTGCTCCTGTTGGTCTATGAGTTTTATATGGCTCCGTATAAGGTTTTTAGGGAGCGTAGAATTGTTCATGAGAAACCTAAACCGTTTATAGGAAATCTCAGCGTGCGAGTTTTGTTGGGCATAACTCCATTTCTGCAGATTCTTATCGACAAGTATACCAAGTTTAAGGATCAGAAAGTCTACGGTCTTTACAATGTGCGGGAACCATTTTTTGTATTGCACGATGCGGAGCTAATCAAGCGAGTGGGTATACAGGACTTCGAGCATTTCACTAACCATCGTCAGTTAATACCCGAGTATACCGAGTCGATGTTCTGTAAGTGCCTCATCGCCCTGAAGGACGATAAGTGGAGGGAAATGCGTAGTACTTTGACACCAGCCTTCACGGGCAGCAAACTGAAGGCCATGTTTGAGCTGATTAATGAATGTAGTACCGAGGGTGTTCGCTATATAGAGGAAGAGTTACGAAAATCGAACAACTCGGAGATCGAACTGGAGATGAAAGATTACTTTATGCGTTTCGCTAACGATGTGATTGCGTCAGCTGCCTTTGGCATCAAAGTTAACTCATTTGTGGACGAGAAAAATAAATTCTACAAAACTGGACAGTCGGTGGTTAAGTTCTCTGGACTGACCATGATCAAATTTATTCTTTACGGCATCATGCCGCGCCTTATGAAGGTAATTATAAAACATGACTAAAGAGTTTTCGCTATATCTTCTGTTAATTTTGCACAGACTTTGCGTGTTCAAATGCTGGATGAGAAAAACATCGAATACTTTAACAGATTGATATTCGATTCCATGAAATATCGGGAGGAACATAAGATTGTACGTCCCGATATGATTCATTTGCTTATGGAGGCGAAGCGTCAATTTCAGCAGCAGAAATTCGATTCAATCCCCGAGAATGGAACAGCAGAACACGCTGAGTTCAATGATGAAGATCTTCTAGCCCAGTGTCTGCTGTTCTTCTTTGTGGGCTTTGAGACAATGTCGGTTTGTCTGTGTTATTTGACATATGAACTCTGCAGGAATCCAGAAGTTCAACAGCAGCTATACGAAGAGATCTTGGTGGTTAAGGAAGAGTTACAGGGTAAACCCCTCAACTATAATATGCTGTCCAAAATGAAGTATATGGATATGGTCATATCGGAACTATTGCGTATCTGGCCACCTGCTTTTAGCTTGGACCGTAAGTGTGGCAAGGATATAACCATGTTGGATGAGAACCAAGAGCTGATTGTTAAATTCAAGGCGGGAGATACTGTGGTTATACCCGTCATTGCCATACACCGTGATCCTGATAATTTCCCAGATCCAGAACTCTTTAACCCGGAACGATTTCTGGAAGAGAATAAGAAGCTGATAAAGCCATTTACATATTTACCTTTTGGCCTTGGACCACGCAGTTGCATTGGTAAGCAAATCAAACATTATTATCTAAACGATTTTGAACTTTTGTCTTACTTTTTATATAGGCAATCGAATGGCAATTATGGAGGTTAAGTCTATCATATTCCACTTAATAAGCAAATTTAAACTGGTGCCAGGCGAAAAAACAGTTAAGGATATGATGGCGAGCCTAAAGGGCTTTCACATGCAGCCCAAAGAAAAGTTTTGGATTAAATTGGTACGAAGACATTAAATTGCCAAACGAAGAGACGATGACTTGAATACGGTAGTGTAAATTCTCTATATTTTTGCAAATTGAATATGAAATTCTTTTTGAAATGATTTAAATATATATTTGTACTCTTGTCAATACAAATATACTAACAATTTAATATTCTAATTTTATTATCATGGATAAAACTAAATAACAAACTGAAATACCAAATCCATTTAGTAATCAAACCTTTAGTAAATTGCAATACCAAACGATAATCGACTTAATTTGTGATGAGCAATTTACAGCAATGGTAATTTTGAAAAGAAAAAGTACGTTAAGCATTTAAACTATTGAAATTTGAATGCAAAATCGATTTAAATGGAAAACCACAAATAAATAGCACATCAAAAACGAATCAAATGAGTTTTGGGAATACATCGAGTGATGGAATTCTAATTTCAACCAACTGCAAATAATACATTCCATTTTAAAATGCATAAATAAATAATAAAACCCAATAATAAATATATGCATTTCTATTGGTGTTTCACAAATAAGCCAGAAAAGAGTGTGAAAAATGTTTGATAAACCAAAATAAACAAAACCTGCTTATGGCGCCTATATAATATACGAGTAGCTTGCAGAATATAAAATACATAAAAGAATGTGAGAGAGGGAGAGTAAATGCATGTGAGATAACACAATAATGTGTAGAAGAGAAAAAAGTAGTACGAGAGAGGGAGAATTTAATGAAAAATGAGATAGCGCCGTCTCTCATGATAGAGGCAATCATAGAACGAGCATTATTTACCAGAGAGAGTAATGAATATTTACTGCGTACATTCTATATAACCGCGTATATAAAACAATTATTGCCGCAGTCTAAATTGAGCGATCAATTCGCTCGTTCAGTTGAACAACAAATTCGTTTGTGTTTTATCAGAATTATAACTTACACAATGTATCTTATAATCTGCTCACTTGTGATAGTTCTAATCGGATTGATCTATAAATGGTCTGTGGCCAAATATAAAACATTTGAGGAGCGCGGCGTCGCTCATGACATGCCCAAACCGTTGATGGGCAATCTGAGTATACAGGAATTTCTGGGCTCTGTTCCGGGCCTGAAGAAACAAATCGACGACCATTTGCGTTATCGGGATAGTAAAGTATATGGACAGTATTTCTTACGTGATCCCGTATTTGTTATACGCGATCCGGAGCTGATTAAGAATGTTGGTGTTAAGGAATTTGATCACTTCATGAATCACTCGGGTGCCCAAAAAGTTGAGACATTGCTGACCAAGAGTCTGGTGCAGTTGCAAGATCGTAAGTGGAAAGAAAAGCGACACATATTGACGCCCACATTCACGGGCAGCAAGATGCGGACCATGTACGAGCTGATCAATGCATGTAGCGATGTGGGTGTCCAATTTATCGAGCAGGAAATACAATTGGAGGGGTCGCAGCATTGAACTGGAAATGAAGGATTATTTTACACGATTCACAAACGATGTCATAGCTTCAGCTGCCTTGGGCATCCAGGTTGATTCCTTTGCGGAAAAAAAGAATACGTTCTTTCAAATTGGACAAGCTGTAACGATTCTGAAACCCATTGTCATTATCAAGGGTTTACTCTACAATTTTCTACCGAAGATTATGAAGGTTGGTGTAGGAACAAAAATATAGTTCTGATCTAACATTTATTCATTTTCAGGCACTTAAAGTGAGCGTCATTGATGAGAAGAGTATTGGCTATTTTAAGACCTTGGTCTATGATGCAATGAAATATCGCACAGAGCATAAAGTCGTGCGTCCTGATATGATTCATCTGTTGATGGAGGCACAACGTCAGGGCGATGATGCTGGAGTTGGTAAACGATTTTCCGATGAAGATCTGTTGGCACAGTGTCTGCTCTTCTTCTTCGCCGGCTTTGAGACAGTCTCCACCTGTCTGTGCTTTCTCACCTACGAACTATGCATGAATCCGGAGGTGCAATCGCGACTGTACGATGAGATTCGTGCGGTGGAGCTGCAGCTGCAGGGGAAACCTCTGGACTATGATACACTTATGCATATGAAGTATCTGGATATGGTTGTATCGGAGGCACTGCGTAAATGGCCTCCTGCACCCAGAACTGATCGAATGTGCAATGCCGATATTGATTTACGGGATGACAACAACACGGTTGTGGTCTCTCTCAAAAAAGGGAGACGTTCTCTTCATTCCCATATTCGGATTGCAGCATGATCCAGCAAATTTTGAAGACCCGGAAGAGTTCAGGCCTGAACGCTTCTCGGAGGATAATAAGAAGGAGATCAAACTGTTCACCTATATGCCGTTCGGCGTCGGTCCCAGAAGCTGCATAGGTTGGAAATATAAAAATGTATAACGAATTTTCTATTATAACTTTCTCTGCATTATTTTCTAGGCAACCGAATGGCACTGATGGAGGTCAAGTCTATGGTTTACCATCTGCTAATCAAGTTCAGACTGGAACCCACTGAGAAGACTTCAAAGGATATGCTGAGCAGCATTGTGGGTTTTACAGTAATGCCAAAAGAAAAGTTTTGGATTAAATACGTGAAAAGAGCAATTGAATTGAAAATATGAATGAACTTATAGCATCTTAAACTCTCTGTGCAGCTGAAACTAACTTAACTTTGCTTTTAGCTAATTAATCAAGTGAAATTCTAATTAAAAACTTTCTTTTATGTGCAACTTAAAGTGCTGCTCTCGACTGCAACTTCAGCTTGATTCATTTATCAAGCTGAAGCAGAGCAGCAAATTACAGCATTTTCCTGCCAAGCTCGATTCGATAATTATTTTAATGCATCAAAGCGAAATTTCCCTCAGATTTGTTAAGAACACGAGTCCACAAAAGTTTGCAGTCGCAGTTAATTAAAACGAAACCCAAAACAAAGAGAACGTCATCGATGCAGATAATTGAGATTCATTTCCAGAAATAACAAAGAACTCTAATATTAAACAAAAGATTTGTACAATTTAAGAGAATTAATCCTTAGTCACATAACTGTAAGTAGAGCAATCCATGCATACCATATTTATATAGCAATTTATTCATTTTCCAATTAAGCTAAACTGCATATCGTAATAAAATGTATTTGCCATACTCACTATGGGGGAAGTTCTTGCCAAAGAAATCCAAGTATGTCTCCAGCACCCTCTGTGTCCACAGTTGTCCATAGCGAAGCTATCAAAATGGCCGCAACATTTGCAGCTGACTGCCGGAGAGAAAGACTGAGGAGTGAGGACCAGTTTAATTTGGTAAGCAAGAAATGTTGGCCAAAAACTTTTTGACATTTCGTTATTTATGTGCTTGGGATATTTAGGCAAAAAGTTTTGGCCGACTAAGCAGTTAATGCGATATTGATTTATTCCCCCGTCAGCAGCTGCTCAGCGCAGTTCGCAATAAATATTGTGCAGCAATCTTCAGATATATACACTATATATACCTACTACATATATTGTATGTATTTAGAGTATAAAGCGCTGAACTTAAAAGTTTATTTGTTTTGATTTGCAGTTAAAAATCGGGCGCATTTCAAGTTCATGAAATTAAAATGCGGCAGACTATTAAGTTGTGTGGGGGGTACTAAAGCCAAAGATCTCGCATATCAAAGTGGCACAGACGGCAAAACTTCAAGTTTCTATCAAAAGGCAACAAAGTTTTGCGCGCAGTGCGCTAAACTTCCTTAGGGGAGGCGAAAAGTCTTGGCGACAAAAGGCGCGAAAAAAACAATCAAACAAGTTGAAAATTGTGTTGTTTTTGCATTTGGCTGCAAAAAGTTGTTAATTATTTTCGCTGGATGGCCAAAACAATGGGGGCAAGAACTTTCTGGCTAAATCCATGACTGCCAGCGACATTTAAGCATTATTTTTTTCTTTCTTCGCCAACCTCCTTGTAAACTTGAACAGAACTTAACTCAACTGGGCTGAACTGCTACGCTAAACGTTAATGGTCATATTTTGGTCAACTGCAGTTGCTTGTTGGCCTGTGTTGGTCGGCCATGTGGCTTAAGTGCTTGGCAAATTGTGCAAACTTGTAATTTGTAACTGTGGCCAGCAGCAGCAGCAGTGGTAGCAGCAGCAGCAGTGACTGCCTTTGGGGTTGCCCAGTCCCGATACCCGTTTCTGCTCTTGGTTAGTGGCAAATCCTCTTGGCAGGCGGCTTGACCGCTAGTTGACCCATTTGCATAATTATTCATTGCGCAGCATTATGAGCATAAATAAAATGATGCCTCAGTGCGCACACACTCAGTATGTTGCACACACACACACACACACACTCACAGGATAACGCCTTGTATCCTATAATAAATCCATGTGAGTATCCTGCTGCCTTCCTGCCTGTATCCTCGTCCTCCTCTCCTCTCTCTCTGTCTCATTGGCTTCCTTCTTATTTATTGTTTAGCATTTTTTATGGCTCTGGCCAGCTTAGAAGCTTCTGTGTGTGCATTACATTTTCCCAATTTAGTAAATTTCCTGGAATTGAAACGCATTTGCACTGCAAATTCAATTGGTAAAACAATTTATTTTTGCAGCCAAGTCGATTGCATGTTTCGAGTTATTAAGGAACCTGACCAATAAACTAAAAGCTGATGCAATTTGATCGGGCTTTAAGTGCTCAATGAATAGTTTTCATTGTTTTCTCAACATATATTTTGTATTTGCAGAACAATTCAATGGATTGACTGGTATGGGAACGTTAAAGAACAGAATTGGCCAGTTAATGGAGCTTAAAATGGCAGCAGAAATGCTTATGGTCCTAGACTGCCTTACGTTTAGTAAATACTATTATTTATGTTTAAATTGAATTTAATTGAGTGTCTTTAAATTGGAAACTTCCTTTTAAAATGGTTCTTAGTTTAGTAAAAATAAATTTGCTCATCTAATCATAAACTTAGTTGATATCAAAGCTCTTTAAATCTTCTTGAACTCACTACAATTCACTTTCGCGCGCTAATTGGTATCCTTGTGCACTTGAGTGACACTTTAAGCCGGTGTCATTAGCCTAGATACTTAGTTTCGTTCAAGCTTGAAGAAACTCTATTGAAATTTCTCAAGTTCTCATTGAGACAATATGCAACCGCAGTGGCAGCTTGTGCCAATATGATGCACAAAGTTTCTAAAAGCTCAAACAGTTCGCATAAAACTTGTTTTACTATAGAAGGGGGATATAGAAACAGGGAGGGAAGAGACTGTCAGTGGAAGAGTTTGTATGTGTGTGTCTGCTTTGACGACAGCCTTAACACCGAAATACTCAATTAAATAAAGTTCTACTTGAAATTGCATTACATTTATGAACGTGAGTGCGTGTTGCCCTCCCCGCCATACACTGTAGAGCCCTTTTTATGATTCTTCCCTCGCTCCTCCAAACATCCCTTTTTGCCATACTATTCCAACCACTAGAAACACACGCACACCCACATGACCACAAGCTGCAAAAGTTTTGCTGCTCACACAAAAAATATTATACTGCACGTCTCGTGTAGTTGTGTCTATGCGAGTGTGAGTGAGTCTCTCGGTATATGTGGGGGTGTGTGTGTGTGTGTGTTGGGTGTATAAACCGCAGAAACTAGTACTTATACACAATAAGTGAACTGCACATTTTTCGATTGTCAAGTGCAAATCATATAAAATGGAATTTTCCGTTTCCACTTCCGGATTGCGTGGACTGGTGGTGCCTCGTACCTGAGCGCGTGACCTCAAAGTGTTGCACAGCGTCGACAAGTTGTTTAACTAGGTATACGCAGTGAGTTTAATAAGGGGATTCGGCCATAGAATTGGGACTTACTGTAAGCCCACATGCACTGAAGTGCAACGGATATAATGTGCATTTACAAACACTGGTGGATAACAGATTAGAGACGAGTTTCATAAAGTTGTTGGCTGTTAAACTAGCAAACTTACAGATCTATAAATTTATTTAGTATTTGTCAAAACTGGCTGCAATTAAATATTAACAGATTAGAATAGAAAAAGTTAAATTTAATATTTTCTCTCATAATTTTTCGATCGTATTGAAATACAGGAATTAAGTTTTTAATTATATACATATATATTTTATGGGGTGAGTAACTGATTAAGAAGTTCCTACAAGTCTCAGCTAACTTAAAGGTCTATAAGCAAATACTACAAATACTACAACAACTAAGCCAATACCGCATTTCACAACACTGGCTGCAATAAAACATTTTCAGCTTAGTAATATAACAACAAAATTGCATGCTGCCTATGGTCTGTACAGCAATAAATACACATTCACAGCCACAACCGGAAATCTAATGTGAAAAATGTCGTATTTACCAACACTGGCAAGCGATAAACCCCTCAATTATCGTGATTGTGTGCTAAGCCCCGAGGCGAACCTGTGATTTATGCACTCTTTGACACTCTTTGCGGTCCGGCAATTAATATAATTTACAAAATAATGCCAAATCTCCCGGGCTGTGCAGGCGAGTGTGTGTATGTGTATGTGTATGTGAATTTGGCTAGACGTGTGAGTGCATTACGATGCACTGGATTAATATGCAGAGTGCTGCCGGCGAGCGCATTTCAAATGCCAGCCAATTGTCGGTTTTTGTGGTTTGGCAAATGTTTAAGCTTTTCGGCTTATTGTACTCGCTGCACACACAGAACAGCACAACACACACACATACACAGAATATACACCACGCTTTGGGGTACTTAGCCAAATTGGCGATGAGTGCACTACAGCGAATCAAGCAGAGCAGCAAATTAAAGTTGTATGCAAATAATTTATATCGAGTTGTTCGACGGCTGAGCGAACTCTTAAAATAAGCCCAGCCAAGCTGTCCCTTTGTTTTGATGCGAATAAAGAGAAAGCAGTTAGCATATCCTACTCTCTTAAGCTCTCATGCTATCTACACTCTCTTTGATTACAGCAAGAGCGTTCGGTTATGAATTTACTTCGTGAAGGTAAGCAGAGTCTGTTAAGCAGGCAAGTTGGTAAGAGGGTTTAGGATGGTGTTGCTGTGGATATATTGGCAAGAGATGGTTTAAGAGTTTAAATAGAAAGACTTTATGCTATGTGTCTTCGAATAACTGGACTGGATAGGAAGTGCTAGGCTTAGCAGGGAATACAATAG
This sequence comes from Zaprionus nigranus, assembly GCA_018903425.1. Lineage (NCBI taxonomy): Eukaryota > Metazoa > Arthropoda > Insecta > Diptera > Drosophilidae > Zaprionus > Zaprionus nigranus. The sequence goes on from JAEIGD010000006.1 coordinate 5,486,439, forward strand.
GACGCAGTACACATTCCGCAACCAAATTATAACAATATCTGACGGTGTAGCTGAAGATAAATTGGAAGGAGGTTGGTCATAAGTTTTGATTTTGTACATGTGTCTTTATTAAAGGCTGGTATAACATTTGATAGTGTAGCTGAGGATACATTGGCTAGAGGTCTTTTAGAAGTTTATAAGGAAAGACTACGAAGACAATCAAATTATTTTTTCCTTTTATTATAAGTATCTGGTTAAAAAGAAGGATTAAGTAAACTCGAATTTATAATTTACAACATATACTCGCATATGTTATACTGTTAATATAATTTTAAGGTATCGTTATTTATATTCTCTTATCTCTAACAAATATTTTTTATTTGTTTGTTACAGAACCAACCAAATTTACTTTTTAACTTCTTAAACAACTTCTCAGTGCAATTGGAGCCCGTCCAATTCCTAATTATCGCCAAGTGATCATCTTTGCTTTTTAGTACTTCACATTAAACCGGATAATATGTACTTTTTGGTCCTTGAAATTGTGTTTGTATGTATGTATGTGCGTGTGGGTGTGTTTTTATTTGCATTTTCATTTTCATGTTGATTTTCGTTTTTATTTTTATTGTAATTATTAAGAGGCATAAATAGCGAGTGTCTTAGGGCGGCTTTGGCCCGTTTTATGACAGGCAGCGAAGAAAGTACCTACTTAAGGAATCAGAAACATAAAAAATAATGTTAATTTCAATATTGCCTTATTAAACGAACATAAAAGTCAAAAGCTGCGCGCATGTGTGCAACATATTTATACGGAAATGTGAAATTTGTTCATTTGAGCCTGTGTTAACGTTTTATTTTCCGCTTTCGGGTGGCTCTTTTCGCTTTTCGTTTTTTCATATTTGCTGCCTCTTCCATATACATATGAATACGACGCCGCTTTAGCGTGAAATTTAAATAAAAGGTGTCTTTATGTTTTCTGGACAGATTGTCGAGCAGCTGCTGCCGGTTGACGGTGTCAGCTGTGAGAGTGAGTGACGCGACGCGATGCTTTAAATGGGTCTTGCAGTCAGCGAGTACCTCAGTCTGTCCCACTGTCGATCTGTCTGTCTGTCAGTTCGTCAATCGTTGGGTGTCTGCGTGAGTTCGACTGTTTGGGTCGAACCGGCAGTCGTGCCGGGAGTCACGCATGACACACACATCACACACACACTCCCATACGGTTTTTAGTATGTTACGCAGGATGCCGACAGATGGCAGCACACTCACGCACACACACACACACACAGACACGCACACGAACTGTGTCGGGAAATGTGACAGGATGTCATTTTGCAACGCATCCGAAACATAAACACGTCGCGCTCTTCTTTTGTGTCTCTGAAAATTATGCTGCTAAAAGGCGGCAAATGTTTGTATTTTCCCTGCTTGTGTGTGCGCCAGTCTGTGTGTGTGTGTGTGTGTGGGTGTAGAAAGCAAGTGAAACTACGAAAAATTTGCATAAGTGTTTGTCAGCTTCCCGCTTAGTCGCCAGAAACGTCTGCCCATCCCCCCGCCATCCCCTTCCACATTGTTTTCTTGCCATGGTTATTTAAAATACGCGTAATATTCATAATATGACAAAGACGCGTGTCGAAATGCTTTAAATATATGCAAAACTTGTTGAGCCCCATCGAAAGTTTGCGACAAGTGCCCAATAGAGCTATAATGATGGAAATTTCCAAGCTGTTCCCAACACATTTACCCGCTGAGTAGCTCTATATGTTTGTTTAGAAATAAAATCACTACTATTTATACCATAAATAATTTAATATATTAGTTATAATTTCTTTATGCATAAATTGCTTTTTCTTTTCTTATGTTGAAGATATCTTAACCAAACTTGTTTTTAATACGTCATTTATGTGTTGAGATAAATTCCTTAAAACTTAATTTAAATTGAAGCTCGGTAAGTATATGAATTAAATCAATTTGGGCATAGCTAGTCGTTTTTTCTACTTTATTGATTTATTTGCTTCATAAGCTTTTTTTTGCAAGTCAACCACTAAAACCGTAAAACTAATTTTGATTCTACGCTATATGAATTTGTTGGGCTTTTCGCCGCTAGACCGCAATTCAACAATGCGCACAATTAATTTTAATTTCTGTCTAATTTATTATCAGATCTGGCTAAATGAATAATATCGCAACATTTGCGAGTTGATTGAATTTACAGTAGATAGCTAACAAAAAATGCCAAACACAAACGGCATTAATTTATATCTAAATTTAGAATGCAATTTAAGGATAATTGATAACGCCGGAAACTAACATATAGAAAAACCATTAAGAGAATAAATAAATTAAACTTTAACCACTGTGCACAATGCGGTAGATAATTACGCACAGTAGTCTCCTGTGGTGCGATTAAAATGCGCGTGTTTTATGCATCTAAACATCATTAATACAAATGTGTGCACAGATTAGTCGGCATACTTTGCAGACATATATGAACTCATACTATATGGTCACATCATGTTATTTAATTAGTTTATTATATGGCATTTAAAGGCCCACTAAACGCAGGGGTTTCTGTGTAGTGTATGCAAATGCTGTGGAAAGTCTATATATAATTAACACAGTGAGTTGAAATTCCTAGCTAGGAACAAGCCAAGAAATGGCTGAGTGTGCTGCATGTGTGTGTGCTTCAGTTGGTAAATACAGAGTACAAATTGCACAAATAATGATATAGTGGGTAAACTTGTGCCGATGTGGCTGGCAGTATATGATGATATTGCATGTTGCTACTGTTTTTACTCACAGACCTCGGGCTCAAAATCAACATGGGCTTCCAGCAAGTGAATGAGTGATGTGCTACTATGTGTGTGGGTGTAGGTAAGTGTATGTGCTATTAAGTAGGTCCCACAGATTTTGTCAATTGGCTTATTGATTTTTACTTGCAGTCTGTGACGAACATCTTCAAGTTTGCTGTGCAAAACAACAACTGCATGACAATAACAACTCGAAATTTGAGTTTAAAGTTGGGCTTAACGACAATAAAGTACAATTTTGTGAAATTTTTTTGAAACTTTAAGATAGAATCATTTGATGATCATAAAATACCAGCAAAATGCTTAACGTTGCCATATCCATTAGAATCAGCTATTTTAGTCTATGTTCATAACAGCTGTTAAGTCTAAGCAGTTAAGCGGCTGTTAGATCTTATTCTAAGAAGCTGTTAAGTCTTATGGTTAGCATCTGTTAGATCTAATTCTTAGCAGCACCTGTTAATGTTAACCAATCTCTCAAAACACAACAATTGTTCATAACAGCTGTTAAGTCTAAGCAGCTAAGCAGCTGTTAGATCTTATTCTAAGAAGCTGTCAAGTCTTATGCTTAGCAGCTGTTAGATTTAATTCTTAGCTGCACCTGTTAATGTTAACCAATCTTTTAAAACACAACAATTCAGGGGGAAGATTTTAAGTGATATTCAAAACAGAATATGAAGAAAAGAAAAGTGCAGTACCTGCAAACTTTCTCTGTGTCTGTCATATACCTTACAAGACACTCTCAATACCCTTTTTTGATGAGATTCTGCTGAAAGTTGCTAGCGCAAAACTTGTGGCTCCCAAAAGGCATTCACTTTGCATGGCAAATGAATTTAATAAGCGCATCATTCGCCCCCCGCTGTCTGTGTCCAGCGAAAGTTTTTGTCATGCAATTTGCTGTTTATGGCCCTTTGTGAGCGGGCTAAACAAATTTGCGCCTAAGTGATTTGCTTTGTGCGACCATAATTAACCGTTATGGGGCAGTGTAGCAGACACACACAAGATGGCAGCGACACAATGCGACAGTTTGCAATGCCTACTGGCAACACAGACATATTTATGGCCACTTTATGGCCACGTTGCAGACCTATTAACAATGTGCAGTCAAATTTAATTTGAAGCTACACCCAAGGCGGGCCGACACTAAAAGAAAAACAAATTCGAGTAATACATATAAAAAGTCACAATTTATGTGACAGCATTTGAAATTTATTTGCTGCAACGTTCGGCGGCTGCGCCGGCGATTTGTGTCTGTGCAGCAGAAGCAGAAGAAGCAGCAGCAAAACACAAAATAAAGTTCCATTGACCCATTTTGTGGGCTCGCCGACTGCTACAACGACAACGACAACTACAACGACAACGAGTTGGATAAAGCTCATACGCCCCGTGGTAGCCAATGGCCGTGGCATGCAAAGTTTTTGCTAGGCAACAATGGGAGAGAAAGAGTGTCCAAACAATGGCAGGATAGGGCAGCAAATGCGCAGACGATTAGTGTGCCATTTGGCGCTGTCTGTGTGTACAAACACACACACACACACACACACACACACACACACACACACACACACACACATGGACACACATAGACACTTGCTGTTATTTACTGTTATTTGTTTAGCCGGGTTCCTGTTTATATTTCGGCTTATTTGTTGCCATTGTTGGCTGTCATTGTTATTACGTTGCCTGGTCCAGTTTATGCTGCACTTGCTGGCGACGTCACAAAATGAAATATTTAAGTGCGCATTAGCCTCATGCCCCATTTACCCCAATGCCCCACAGGCCCCACTGCCACCCCACAGCCGCATCCCCTTTGCAATTTCCACTCCGATTTGCAGCAACTGTCAGCCTCAGCCCTCAGAACCGACAGAGTAATTGCAAAAATTACCACAAGCACTGCAAGCTGCTGCTGCTGCTGCTGCTGTTGCATACCGATTGAATGCATGAGAATTGCAATGATTTTTGCACTCAGTAGCAGCTTGACCTCACTTCGCCTCATCTCATCTCATCTCGCCAGCCTCTCTGTGTCTGGATTCCCAGGTCGGGTACCCCAATCGCTCCCCATGTTGATTCCAATTGATTCTTGCTTTGTGGCTTCGCCTCCGCTTGTGTGTGTGCTTCGTTTGCTTCGTTAACGTTGCAATGTCTGATATGGTTTGGGCCTGTCTGGTTCCTGGAATCCAGCCACGCCTCCTGCTCTTCTCTGCCAGCTTCCACATACGCATGTACGAGCGTGCTGCATTCCTGTGGGCGTGACCTGGCAACCGGCCGTAAACGGCACACAAAGGCATATTATAAATGCCGCATTCATTTGGTTATATACCAACAAACAACAACAACAATAACGGGGCAGCAGGCAACAGGCTTCGCCGCTGCTGTTGTGAAAACCCATTTAAAGTTTCGTAATTGTTGTCTCGGCTAAAAATTGAAAAATCAATTTGTGATTATGCACAAATTTAGCATATTACCCCGCTTCAAACGAGTTTTCTGTCTGATTTCAAACTTTATAAATCCATTTTGATTTTACAATCAGTCGAAAATTTCATATTCATTTAGCTACAACTAGTGCTTGAGGGCGCACTTGACTTTTCCAACTTTCCTTTTCGTTTTGTATTCAAAAAAAGGAAAAATAAAGGAAAATAGAAGCAAACCCTTTATTGAAGATATTTTATGGCAACAAGCTTAATAAAAACAGTTGCCAAAGTGCTGCTGCCTGCCCTGCTGCCAAGCTCGTTTTGGAGTGCACTTCAAATATTAAACGAATCAAGTATTGTTTTTTCTTGTTCTTTGTTCTTTTTTGTATTTTGTGCGAGTTTTTCGAGTTGTGCAACTTTTCTCTCATATGTACTTCAGTTTTAACGAACTTTCGCCTCGGCAGCCCAACAGCCTTGTTCGAGTCGAGTCGACTCGGGTCGAGTCCTTGTGGTCAGCAATATTTGAAATATGGTATAACTAGAGTAGTGCATACGAGTGAGCCTTGAAGTTTTTGCCTTTTGTGGGACACACAAACAATGAGAGGCAAAAGTTTCCTCGAATATTTCTTAATTAACAGCTCGTTAATTGCATTACACATGTTGTAAAATGCACGACTCAAGTTTTAAATTTCAAAATTTACCAGGCAAAACAAGCTTAGCAAATTGAAATTGTTTAGATTTGTAAGCGAAAGTTAAAGTTTGTGTTCAGCAATTTGTGCATTTTGTAATTGAGCTATAAATTATTTTAATGAGCTTCTAAGGAAGGGCAAGTAAAATGTCTGATTACTGCGCTGGTGCTTTAAATAGAAGTGCAAGTTCGACAGCACACTGAGAATTGCAGTTTACTTTAATATTTATTTTATTGATGGCTAATATAAGTGTAAGGCATCCATTTTAATGAGCTTTAAGGTGCAAATTTCATGAGCTTTTCATTATGATACTATCAAACAATTGCCAAAAAATACATTGCAAACCTATGAAAGCCAGTCCACTTAAACCTTTCAAAGCTGCTTAGGTTAAACCCGACGGTTTTAATCCCTTCAGCTTTAATGTGCTTTGTTTAGTTTAGTGTTCTCTGCTCGTATCAAACAATAGCTAAATATACATTTAAAACCTGTGCAAACCCGCCCACTTACAGCTTTCAAAACTGCTTAACTTGCATCCACCATAGCCTTCACATTTCTAGTCCTTCAGCAAGAAAATGTAACATTTTCCTTTGTACTCAAGCCGAGGGCTCTGCCCATTGAGTCGAGCATTTTGTTTAATTGAAGTACAATATGAAATGCGCACAGTTGACTGCACTAATCTAACGACGTTTTTGGAGGGGTTTCATTTTTTCGACGTTCCCTTATGTTTCTTGTGGTTGATTTTTTGTTATGCCCCTCCCATCCTCTCACTTCCACTGCCATCTTTTTTTGCTGGGCATTTCTGTGTAGCGATACGTAAAAAATGCGAACAATGGAAAAATGCCCGTTTGCAGGAGCATGTTGATAGTTTGACTTCTTGATTAAACACAAACACAAAGTGAGGCCATAATTGGAAATCTGAGCTTGTGGCCGGAAGTGTTTCGTTCTGGTATAAATAACTTAATAAATACCATATCGGGGGAGGGAGGGAAACGACGGAGCAATGCAATTATAGCGGTAAGGTTGTTATAGAGACGGAGTTAAGTATTTTATTTGCTTGAGCCATAATTGAAATGCCAAGCGCTGTGTGAAAGAAATCGTAGCATACATTCGAGCGCACAACGTTATAAATTGCATTGTCAGCAGTTGTTGTTGCTGCTGCTGCTGCTGTTGCTGCCACTGCTGCCGTTGCAGCTTGTGCAATGCTTCCGTTCGCCTTTTCTGTATCGCATTGCATTGCGTCAAGTAGGAAAACCAATTTGCAGCTATCAAAACGAAGCAGCAACAGCAGCAGAAGTAGCAGCGGCGGCTTTGCTGTAGCGACAATTGATCGATTTGTTGGTATTTGCCAAGCAATCGAAGCTTGCTTGCCAGTGCAAATGGCAATAATTGCAGCTGTTGACTAAGTTTAGCAAGCGAAGTTATTATCGGTTAAGTATGAAGACTATTTAAACGTGAAACTTTAATGTAGAGTGCAGTAAAATAGGGGCGTATGCGTGATTTTTAAATTGGCCCCAACTACGCGCACATAAAGTTTAAAAACAAATGTGCTGATTATAACGATAGCACTTGATTAACGTGGGTGGGATAGAGCAGGAGCCAAGGAGGCCTGCCTGATATGCAAATGTGTTGGCGCACGCACAATTCGTAAGTTGGGACTGGGCGGGGTGGGGCGGCGTGGCGTTAAAAGGTGCCGCTCACTTGACAGCGCTAATGAAGGCAAAGGCAATGGCAATGGCAACGGCACAGCTCAGTCAGTCGCTGCCAGCGAAGAAACCGCCGACACAATCACGAAAGCAAATAAGCAAACAAGCAAACAGTTAGTCAGACAAAACTGTCGGCCCAAAAACGCCAGAGCAGCAGAGAAACTGACAGCATTTTGGTTTTGGGTATTCGGTTTGGTTTGGTTTGGTTAACGGAATCTACGTCCCCCCCCCCTCTGGCGCCGTTATCGTTACTTGGCTTAATTAAAATGCTTCGCGCCGACGAATGGGCAATGTAGATAGTGTAACAGCCCGACTGAATACTATTGGCTTACGGCAAATGCTTTTAAGCTGGCTTAATTAGCCATATACATATAGTTCACATGACAATTCAGAACTTGCATACTTCCGGGCGTTTCTACTGTAAATTTACAGCAGCAGTATGTGCTATTCATAAGACTGACTGACAGTCAGACTGTCAGACACTCGTTGACTGACAGTAGCGCCACGAGTGACAGTCGGACAATTGCGGCTGCTTTTGCCTGTCGTTTTTTGGCTTTGTAATGCCACCGCCACCGTCGCCTCCCTCGCCTTATACAAAAACGTAAAGTATCATTAATAAAAAAATAATGCTGCCCGAAGAATAGCGCATGGCACACATACAAACGAACAATGTCGCAGTAGAGGAGGCTGAGCAGGCAGAGAAGGCAGCGATAGCGGCAGCAACGTCTCTAATTGAATTTCTTATGGTCCATTAACTGTCAGTCCAGAAATCCGCAGAGTCAGAGCGGGATCGGGAGTGGGAGTGGAGGCGGAAAATGGCCCAGAAAGAGGAAGACGAAGGTAGTGTGCATGATACTTATATAACACCGACTGAATGAGTAAGCAACGCAAACGTAAACGTGACAGTTTTTTAACAATATTTAAGATGTCAGCATGATATATCGTTTAATTTATGTATTGTATATGTCCCGGTGACTGTCTGTGAGCCTCACTCAGCGAGTGAGTGAGTGTGTGCGTGTGCGTGTGCGGAGAGGGTCCTCGGAGAGATAAATTTAATAAAAACGTTTTGTGCGTACTTTTCAATGCCGGACAGCTTAACGCCTAAGTAATATTTTGTGTTCTGAGCACATTTTGCCATATTATAATTAGCTTTAAGATGAGTTTTTCAAGTGAAATTTGCATGCCGATTATGGCTGAAATTTCATTTATGACTTTTTATGGAATAAATAAATATTAGCATAATGTGGTTGTGGCATACATCAGGTAAAGGTGAGAGTAAAAGAGGGCAGTAAAAATCGAAGTACAATTATCTGTTTAAATTACCTTGTTAAGTTGTGTGTTATGTTAACACTCACGTTATGTTAAGTTTAATATTATGTTAGGTCTAACATTATGTTAAGTTTTATTCAGTTAACATTAATCCTGTCGAATTCCTATCGATAAAAATGAGTTGGATTACGCGGAAAGAACGAGAGAGAGAGTTACAATCGTGTTAGAAAGCCCCAAGAACCGATTAAAATTCTGTAAAAAAGAAATTTAAATTTAAAAGAAATCAAGACAGTTAATACTAAAAGTATTATCTGCACAGCTAATTAAATATTTCAAAGAATTAAGCTTATTTCTATTTTAGATAAAGTTAAAGCTTAAGCAAGTCTTAAAAACAGTGAGATTCCTCAAAGATATTCAGTATGTCCTGTAGAATGGCGTTGTTTAGTTGTTGCAACTTACAGTTCGTGTCATTGTTGCTTAAGTTCTCCTGTTTGCGCCTGCAGAATTTGCATTTTGCAATGTTATCATTTTGTCGCGCAGGCGATTTACAATTTTCCGCTCCAACTATTCGCAGTATTGGCGACAGTCGCTAGCTAAATAAAATAAAATAAAGGAAACTGCCGCGACTCGAGCAGGTAATGCAGCCAAGGCGAGGACTTTCTCATCCGGTGCAGGTACTGCTGACTTATTTATGCAAATATTTTTCTAGCTGGCAATTTTATTTCCTTCTACAGAGCGACAAATATTTCTTCTACATTTTTGCTATACATTTCTATTTTATTTGGAAAATATTTTAACGCGCGACTGCAACTGCACTTTGGCTGGCTGCGCGCAACACTTTAAGGCCGATTTTCAATTGCAATTACCTCTAATGCGTTTTACCTGCGCGCGACTTGCAGCAGCAATTTCCATTGATTTTTCATGCGTACAAATTGCCGGGAACATGCAGTGCGAGACTGTTGCTGCTGCTGCCGCTGCTGCTACTACTGCTGGCCAGCAATAATGACCCATTAGCAGCAATTACGTACTGGCAATACGGTTAGCCTTTAGCGCTTTTCATTTCGAGCCGTTGCGAGTGCTGTGCTGCAGCTGCTGCTGCTGCTGCGACAGTTGCCATGGCAAATGTGTCGGCCACGCGGCGTATGTGCAATCTGGTTGAGCCAAATGCGTTGGCGTTGCAGGCAAATTGACTTTGAACCGGCAGCGATTCCTTTTTTGTTTTTTGTTGCAGCTCAAAACTCATTTTGTCGAACTGATTGCAGGTCCAACTGCAGCAGAATCCTTTTTATTTTCCACTAGTTGCGTTGCCTGTTCACCCAATTCCAAAAATTTATGCCAGACACGTACTTGCTTTATATACTTTGGTTTCTCTCGTTATTGCGCTTGTTGTTGTTTCCGCTCTTATTGCTACTGTTGTTGTTGTTGTTGTATGCCTATGGGGGACAATGTCAATGGCAAGTGCTGAGCTCTGGCACCCTGGAGCATAGTTAATAATAATTGCCTGCTTGGCATTGAACATGAACCTTCATCAATTTGGGATTACACAGCCTCCCCAGTCGCCGTCTACCTCCCAGTCTACCGCCCACTCTTGCCCCGCCTTCATTCTTACTTCCTTGAGGTTTGTTAAAATTGTCACGTTCTTTGTTATTGCAGCGAAATAAATACTCCAAGTTCGCTTCACATAGCTCAGCTCGATTCGGTCCAGTTTAAAAACTTTAGCCAAGCGCAAAGTCGGAACTGTTTGCTCATGTGCCGCTCCGGCGAGCAAGTAATTAGCTTAGTACGAGCGAGCCAAACGAGGCACTTTGAGGGATTCGTTATGCCTCGGACTTTCGTCTTTAATAAATAATTATTTCAGTATTTTGGCCTGCAGCTTTTGATGTTGGCAGTTGAAAGAGCATAATAAGCATACGCCCGAGTTCCGTTGAACTGTTCGCTGCTCTAACTAACTGATTAAATAGCTAAGTTGAGTTTTATTTTTCTAGGTTTTTCTCAGGCGAATTGAAGGCGAAATTTCAGAGACAATTAATTGAGCAAGACTCTCATGCGTTGTTGATTAAGACTAATTAGCAGTCAGCACACACACGCACTCACAAATACACCGCAATGCGCCCTTTAAGTTTTTCCATATTGCCAACTTCTTTCAATAAGTGCTTGGTTAATTTTTTTATGCACACAACTTTGATGAAACACAAATTGATTGCGCTCAGCACGTGTCTGTCAGACGCGCTCTCTCCACGTCCCCTCTCGCCATTTAGTTATGCGTGTGCGTCTAGCTTAGTGGCCATGTTTTTGATATTAAAATTCCTTGTTGAAAACAATTTAAAATATTCCATGGCATACTTTGCGGCGCCTTCTGCATGCTGCTGCATTCCATTTGCATGTATGCTCCAGCAGCACCAGTTGTTGTTGTTCTTGTTGTTGTTGGTTCTACTTTTCCATTTTCCACTTTTCACTTTTGACTCTGCCAGTCGATTCTCTGGAGCGTTGTCTACGTTTTTCTTGTTGTTGTGGGCAAACAAATAACTCTGGTCGAATGCGGATACAGATACCGCACACAGCAACAGATACAGATACAGCTACAGATACAACTGAAGATGGCGAACAACTTAAAGAACTCGTATCATTATGTGCTGCGCTGTTCTTGGGCTGCCACAAGCTGTTGCCCGCTTTACAAGTGCAATAAACTTGCCTTGACTTTGATTGACAGCTTTGGGGTTTTTCGGTCACATGCCGCAGTCATTGTGTAACGCTACTAACAAGCAACTGTGCTAGGGTTGTGTGTGTGTGTGTGTGGAGCATAACGACTCCTTTGATGCGCTGAGAAATATAAAATAAATATGTTACAAACATTTGTGAAAAAGGAAAACAATTACTGAATTATTTACATATTTAAATAAATATTAAAATATGAATAAAAAAATATTTAGGGCTTCCAGTTTCCGAGTAGCTCCTTTAATTCTTATTTTACATATTATGTTAATGTTAATGTTTACAGAGTATAGTTGTTTAGAGATTTAAACATAGTATGTCTATGTTATTTACAGAGTATGCAAATGTTATTTACAGATATTTTCTACCCAAACATCCTTTTTGATCATTTAAATGCCCTATCTTTTAAATTCCGCTACTTCCTACTTTCAACAGTGTAATTTTAAATACCCAAACCCGGCCAACTTAAATGGCATCTATTTTACATGCCAGCTGACAATCTATAACGTGTTAATGTTGTCAGCTGAATTGTTAATAAAATGCGGATACTTGAATTTCATTAAAAATGCATTCGCAAACGAGGCGGCGGCTGTGTTGTGGTATGCTACATGCTACACGCAACACGCAACATGCTACATTATTAATGTTAATATATTTATGAGGCTGCCGCCGCCTGCCACAGATTGCAATTGTAATGCGGCCTGTTTCGGTAATAATATGCAAATTCTAATTACAGTATCTGCTGTCTTTGCTTTGAAAATTGCAAATATCTACTCCACTGTGTGTAGGTGTGTATGTGTGCTGGGTGTATATTGGAAATGTGCATTGTTTGTTATATGCAAATTTCATGCCCAAAACATAGACGATGAAATTTGAGGCTTGATTACATCCATAGATCGATTGATTGTACTCGTATATAGTATGTAATATCTATGGCCTTTTATTCCAGCGAGTCAATTAAAAATCAATCTATATATTTGTTTTATTTACACACACACACACACACACACATATAGAATATAATATTTACAATAGCTTGTGTAAATAGAATATTGAAGTATGCAAAAATTAATTTCCATAAAAAATCGACATTTAAAGTAATTTTAATTACGCATATGGGATAGAAAATTGAATTGAATTTTACCTGATGCCTCCTGTGACCAACGATGGTTACCCAGCAGAGACGACAATTATCTGACCTGCTTGGGGAGAATGTTCACAAATTTAAGTTTCAAATTGCTTGCAAATGCAACTTGTAGACCACTTGACCTCCGCTGCCCCCTCTCACTCTGCTGCTGTTTCTCCATTTATGCTGCAATATGATTATTTATTATATTCTATGCTTGTCTATAGTTTGCTGGCTCCGACAACGCCAGTTGCCAGTTGACCTGTCGGGGTAGAGTTAAATCAAAATTTAAATTGTGTGAACTGTGCATATTTTGATTGGGTTTTCCATCTCGCTCTTTCCCTCTCAATCTAACCATCTCTCGGTGTCTCTCTGACAATGCGGTCTACCCAAACTGTTCGGAGCTCGAGAGCTACGCGCTCTCTGCACTAGATGGCTCAAAGGGTTGGCCACAAAATTGGTTGCATGAAAATACGACAACTGTTGGTTAATTACAGGCGAGCAAAATTTGATATTAATTAAATTTGCTTTGATGGCAAAAGCTCTATTAAAGTGAAGCTTTTGGCTGCAGTAATAAATCACAAACAGAAAGTGTAAGCAAATTTAAGCTTTAATTTCGATAAAAGTCTCTTTTTCCCCATCCACACTTTCTGTCTTTCTCTGTATTTATATTTTTGCTGCCATATTTTAATATGAATGGAATGAAAAAAACTTCTGCAAATATTTGAACAATTAACTGAAAACACTTTAAATGTAAAGCACACATTACGCGGATGCCAGGCGAGTTATTTACGCATTATGTTTGCATTTTAATTTATTTTTGCCACTTAATTTCTGAGTTGTGGTCCGATTAAAACGCTTATTCGACTCAACAATGTCGGCGACATGGTGCCGACTCTGCCTGTCAGCCCGTTGCCCCTCTCCCCCTCCGGCAACAACAAACAATTGCAAATGCCATCAAAAGTTACTCAAAAGTTCAGAAGTTGGTCAAGCATTTTGCAAATAGCCTGCCAGTCAGGCGAACTGAAGCTGCTTCTGCCCCGCTCCTGCTCTCTCTCGCACTCCCCTCCTTTCTTCCCTGCCTGGCTATCATCAGTTAGCCAGGTTATATTATTTCACTTTTTTTCTTCCTTCCCTTTTTAGCGCTATTGCTGTTCGAGGAGGCCAAGTGCTTTATTACTTATTCAAGTTCCCATTCAAGCCGATGCGCAAAAGTTTTCATTAACTGGGCTGCGGAAACAGCCGCTTGGGGGGGATGGCTGGAGGGGGTCAGACAGGGCAGGCCAGGCAGGTATACGGTTGGCAGATAGCGGCTGGGATGGCCAGTTCGGAGAAGTTCACAGTACTAGTAGTCGGAGTGCTAATTGTTGAACGGAAAATAGCAAATTTAATAAGTTTTTAGCTGTTACTCGAGTTGCCATTTCCAGGCAGCAGGCTGGGCTAGTAGGTTCAAGTGTTTTTTTTCAATTGCTCTTCTAAGTGCACACAAATGCCCGACATTAAGATATCTGCGCAATTTGAATGCATAATTCCGGCAGCGGTAGCTGGGCCCACTCTCTGTTTAGATGGTTGTGTAGCAGTAAAACTGCAATGAATCATATTAAAAGTTAAGTGAGAATGAGGGAAATGGCAACTATTGAAGCGGCTATTTAATGTGTCTGAGTTTGCCCAGACAAGCTATGTTAGTTATGACTGCAACTTTAACTATTAATTTTGTTGTAGTCCTCATAGATTAGGCATTTGCTCTACTAAATATTATCCTGGTGAATGACTAGTCCTTTTGCCTTTTTACTACTATTACCATTTGAGTTAACATAAAATCTTATAACATAGCAAAGAGAATTTACAGCTTATGGAGGCTGCCAATCTGTAGGATCGATAACTATCGCTATTAACACAACATTAATTTAACAGAACCAATTTGAGTTAACATAATAGACAATAGAGGCACTATACCAAAAACTGTTGATAACTTCGCTGAGCTCAGCTTTAGCAGAGACAAATTTTGCTATGTTTTTTTTACATTAAAAGTATTCTAAAATGTTAATACTCAAATACAATATTTATTACAAGGCATCAAGATTTCAACACGACATTTCGTTTAAAAATGCTTTAACAAATTAATTGTAATAACAACGTCTACTAATCCACTGAAACATTTTGCACTATTTTCACAGCTTATTGCTACTATTTAAATACATCAACATGGAATTATTTTCCATAGTCAATTAATTATTATTATTAATTTCAATAGTTGTAAATCTCTTTCAATGTTTGCGCAGCGGCATCTTGTGAACACAATTCGATTGTCGAGGGATTTGTTCAACGGCTACAATAAATAAATTTAAAAAAAAAGCATATTTAAAGTTTACCATTTCATGTGCAAAAATATAAAAACTGTATTTACAATTTGTATAATTTTAAGAGCATTTATAATTAATGCAAATAATTAATTATGTAGCTGCACGTTTGCAATTTCATTAATTGCGCGTTTATTAATGTCAACAATAAACAACAAACAACGAACAAGCTACAGCAGCAGTACCGGCATTAACAACAACAATAACACAAGTATAACAGTAACAACAACAACTGGAATAACTCAAAAGCGCATAATTAATGCCATGAAATGTGCATAAATTCAAAATGTGCTCCCAAAGCCAAAGGCAAACAGTCTAGAGCCGCAGGATGGCGGAGAGAACGAAGTTACACGCGCGGTAGGAAGCGGGAGGGGTAGCAAGAGAAGGGGTTTCCCTGGGTTGGGCACTGGGAAAAAGGTCAGGTGAGTGTGTCACCGGGAGTGATAAATACTGCCAGCCATATGTGCACAAAGGATTAAAGTTTTAAACGCCGCGTCGCTTTATTAATTTGCATGTTGCATATTTGCAGGCACGACGCGCATAAATCAAACGAATTACACGCGCCGTGCGTAATTTAAACATTAAAATTAACAATAAATTACATCCGACTAAATTACATAATGTCTGTGCTTCCCCTCCCCCACCCAGCAGAGTCAAATCGAGTCGAGCACAAGTAGCAGATGTCAGCGAACAAAATAAATACAATAAAATCGCATATTTGTTTGCCTTTCCCACAAAGGTAACAGCGGAAGAGGAAGCATAAAAGAAGAGCAAAGAAAAAGCAAGACACACATGTGCTGATGTGCACGGTTGTGTGTCTGCGACTGTGTTTGTATGTCTGCCAATCGAGTGCATAAACAAAACATTTCATTGAGAGCATTGGAAAGGTTAAATAATTTGATTTGTTCATCGATCCATATGAAATATAACTGATAGTTAAAAGTTAATAGAATAAGAAAAAGAATAACAAATAAAGACATACAAAATTGAATGACTTTTTTATACCTTTGCTATGTTTCTTCACAAATTTAATCAATCACATTTTGCAGTTATCAGTTATCAGTTATCTTTAACATTTAAAACATTATTTTTTGTTTGCCCGAGAAACTTACTTTTCAAGTATTTCGTAGCCTGCAAAACGTGAATAATTTCTTAACAGTGCCTCAAAATGTGCCTACCCCTTTTGACATTGATTTTAATTGAAATAATTTTGCTGTCGAGTGTTTTCGACACGAGTTTAAACAAGCAAAGCGAACAAGTTCATTAAGCTGACCGCAGAGAGAACAGTTCCTTGAACTGCACTGCCAGGAATTGGCTACAACCGATTTGCTTTCATTAGCCGAGTCGAGTCAAGCTGCCAGTCTGGGCCATCTCGGGTGTGTCATTTTCGTGTTAAAGACGTTAAGTAAGTACACCCCGAAGTACACCTCAAAAGTAATAGAGATTTACAGCCGACAATAAAGCCAAGGCACACACACACACAACCACAAACAGTGGAGTGCTCATGACATCAAAAGAGATTGTTCCCTGGATACACTTGCCACAAACACACACACACACACACACAGACATAGACATGGTGAACTTTGTTAGGCATTTTCCATTGGCATTTCGTGATTTGCAGCAGATTTGCCTCTTTGCCTGCGTTCATTAATCTGTGTCATAAAAAGTTCACAGCCATAGGACCATGGCGAGTGCGAGGGCGAGGGCTAATTAAGAAGTGCTAATGAAAAATCCAACATACGTTTGCAGTTTACCAAAGTTTTTGGCCATGTAGGAGAGTGTAACATGTTTTATATACGAGCGTTTTGCATGCGTGCGGCAAGTTTTTTAATTAAATAAAGTCTTTGTGCTTTGTTCTCGGCCCGTCTGCCCTCTTCCCTTCATCTCTCTCTCTCGCTTATTCTAC
The DNA here is from genome assembly GCA_018903425.1 of Zaprionus nigranus. Taxonomy (NCBI): domain Eukaryota; kingdom Metazoa; phylum Arthropoda; class Insecta; order Diptera; family Drosophilidae; genus Zaprionus; species Zaprionus nigranus. The sequence goes on from JAEIGD010000006.1 coordinate 5,503,398, forward strand.
TCCCTTATTGCTTTTTTGTTGCGTTTTTTTCGGCTGCAGCTGCAAAACTTCCAGCAACTAAAATTAAGTCAAGAAAACTTTAAGTTGCAACTTCTTTTTAGCAGGCCAACTGGAAAGTATCTTAAAGATACTAGATTAAAGCGCGTGACAGCTGGATTAACTTCTGTACACAATGACTACAAATGCAAATGCGAACAAATGCCAAAAAAAACAAAAAAATATGTTTAAAAACGAAATAAACAAAGGGAGAGAGAGAGGGAAGAGAAAGAGAAGAGAAAACTAATAACAAAATACAAACAATTTGTGGCCATATAAATTTGTATGTGCCAAGCGGGGTAGAGGGAGGGCAACTCTGCAGGTGCCTGGGCACGCAGTTGGGCTTGAAAAGATAGGTAAACAAAATCACGTTGGGTAAATATTATTCCGTTTGCACGACTCATGAGCCATACCGACCGAGAGTCGACAGAGTCGGCAGAGTTGACTGAGTCGCGTCGTCGCTGGAAACCAAGTTTGGGGATTTGTTTTTGGCCGACTGCTGCTGCTACTGCTGCTGTTGCTGCTGTTGTTTTGCGTTTTTAGAAAACAAATTTCAATTTTAATATTTCGGCATTTTGTTGCTGATTGTTTTTTCTCTCTCTCTCTCTCTCTCTCTCTCTTGATTCCTTTTGTCGCCATTGTTGCGTCGTCTGGCGTCGTCGACATCAAACACAACAGCAAATGAGGGAAGACACACAGGGGAATCAACCAGCAAGTTTTGCTTTAAGAAAATTGAAAAAACATTTCTCGAAAAAACACAAGTAAATACAAATAGCAAATGGCAAAGTTTTTGACCTCTCACAGAGCTGGGGTGGAAGTATATGTTAAAACAATTGTTATACTCTAGCTGGAAGATAGTTCGGGTATATAGAGTTCTAAACATGACTAACAATTGAAATACGCTGAAAAAACTTGCACTACCCTTTTGTTTGCAAAATATATTATAGAATTTTCTATTAAATACTCTCTACCCATTGCAGGGTAACTTATCGTCGTATGCCACTAACCAACTTGCAATTTTTTCTCGTTATTTATTCTCTTTAAAAGTTTTTGCGCAATTTCATTGGAATCGAGTTATTTGCAAGAGTTTTTTTGGTATATTATTTTGGCAATTATCTACATCAAATAACATGATAACAAATTGCATTTTATCATTGCCAAAATTATCGTAAATTCACAGTATTCAGCACAGTATTTCCGTGTGTAAATGTTGTGTGTGTGTGTGTGTGTAAATGTGAAATCAAAACTCAAAAATATGTTCACGAGCATTTTTCATGTCAATAACTTGCTTGAGCACGTTCCCATTGACAATGCGTAGAACGTGCAATGTTTTGTCGTATTGACAATTTTTACTCAGCTTCGTGCTCCAACTGATTCAACATTCAGTAAATCTGCGTTGCTGTCATTGTATCTGTGTGTGTGTATGTGTCTGTGTGTGGAAGGACAGTAAAATGTCCAGCCATAAGTAATATTTTGGTATGCCAGCTTAAATTCTGTCAAGCAGCTGTCACACTGTACTGGTTACCCGCCGCCGCTCAACCTCGACTCCCGTCCCGCCCACAGGCTGCATCTCTAATCTGCCCTATGCAGATGCGAGCAACCACCTTCCACAATTGCCTGGCTCAATTGTCACTTGAATTTCGTGCACACGTGTGCTCTATCTGCACAGTTCTTCCACCCGGCCAACAGACTGTGCACAACTAATGCATACCAAAAATTTGTGACATGTCAAAAGTTGAGACCGTTTTTCTTTTATACATTTTGCATGAAAGTTTAGTTCAAGCCATTTGGGCCATTAAAGTGATTATTCTGCTGTGATAGAAAAGATACCAAAGAATATTAATGCAAGTTATTCTAGGCATTCGGACTGGTGGCATAAATGCAGGATTGTGCAGCTAGTGGCAACTGCTTTGCTGCAGTTTTTGTTTGAGAATCATTTGGAAAAGGATTTAGATTTAAATAAATGTGCTTGCAGGCGATAATGATTACTATAGATACGAAAAGATATAAAGCAATGTTATTCTTAAGATTTATTGAGTTTTAGTTCTGTAGATTAATCTGTATTACTTTCTCGTGCTATATTGATGCACTCTTACACTATTATTAACTGCTTAGCAGTTTACTATCCAGGCATATAATACCTCACTCTCTTGGATCTGCAACTTTATCTCCCAATATACTTAAATTGACAGCAGGCAGATGCTTTGGGGCGAGGACTCAATAAGTTTGATACATTAGTGTATCATTTTGATTTACTTTTCGCGCACTGCTATCCGATACTCGGTGCTAGCTGTTCGATACACTAAGCGCATTACACATACGCTCTGTATGCCCAAGAGATATTTGTTACTTTGGTGCAAAGCCAACACATTCAGTTGATTCGCTTAGCTCGTAAAGCAGTCTCATACAGCACTAATGCCATGTAAAATGCTTTGAAATAGCAACTGCAGCATGGAGTAGCAGCTGAAGCAGCTAAAGCTGAAGCAGCAACAACAAAATAACATCTAAGTAAGCTGCGAGAAGTGAAGCAAAGTGAACGTGGAAGACGATGAAGCAATGTAAGTGAGCAAAATCCTTTGGCGCTTTATACTCTCTCTCTCTCTCTCTTTCGCTCATTCCCCTTTATTCTCCTTCTCTCATTTTGATGGCTGCCAAGAACTGAAATGAAGTGCAAAAGTGTAAAGTCGTAACTGAAATGGTTTTGCGGCTTAAAACGCATGTCGCTACAATTAAGCCAGACAGCTTGGGTTTTGTTTTCTAACTCCAATCCCGCCATGCCACGCCCTCTCCTACTCCCTACTTGGTTGCACATCGCAAGTTTATTTGGCTTTCTTTCGCGCTCGACTTGAGTAATTCAAGACTCGATGGTGTTTGACTGTTAATTTTCGCTCTCCTTTAATATTTTATGCGTTCTAACGAGACCAGAACAGATCCAACCTCACTAGCTCAGACCAGACCAGGCCAGACTAGCTTAGACCAGACCCAAGCCCGACCAGACCGAAGCCCGACCAGAGCGTGGCATCATAAATCAGCTGCCAGCTGGTTTTCGAGTTCGAGCCAAGGACTGGTAACAAGCAACAAATTGTCGGTCTGCGGCTACTTGATAAATATGCCCGACTTGCTTCACTGATATGCCAGCAAAGTGCGCGCGAGAGCTCAATCTCTCCCCCTCTCGCCACCCCTTCGCTCAATGGGATATCAGTTCGCCTTAGCCATAACCGACTTGGTTGCGACATCAAGCATCAATTTCGGTCGGCATGAATATGTCAAGCGAATCAAATAACCCTCAACGGGTTCTGTCAGTCAGTAATTGCCACGCTTGAACTGAAACTCGGTTATTTGAGGAACCATTAATGAAGCACTTTGAGTACTTCTAACTGTCAGCTAGCAGTCGATAAGGTGGTAAAATAAATAAATTGCAAACTGATCAATTAACTTAGTTAGTTGGTAGTTGGTAGTTGATATCAACAGGTTTATTTCGCATCCTTGTATATAAAACTTGAGCATAGCGTTTCATCTAATTTATGTTTAATTTATGTCCCATACACCCAGCATTTAATTCTGTGGCCCAACTTAGTCGTCTGCGGCTTAAATGAGCTGCAAGTGGTGCTTAAAGCAAACGGCATTTGGTTTTCAACTGCTAACCAAGTTGGGCTAACGGATGTGACAGAGACACGACGACAGCATTGCTACAGCAACAGCAGCATAAGCAGCAACAGTAGCAAGAGACCTCGCCGGAAACATAAATTCGGTCAGGTTCGTTTGCGAAAATCCTGACAGTTGGTGGTGCAGCAGCAACAAAGTGGCCGCCGCCAACGGAAATGCGAACCGAAACTTTAAATTACTGTGAAATTTGAAGAGTTTCCTCAGCGCCCATTAAGTGCTAAAAGTGCATTAAAATTATGTGGGTAAACAAACTAAGATACTGCAGCTATCAATGGGGTAGTACAGTTAGTTTATAAGTCCAGTGTTGTTAGTCTATCTATACGATACAGTCTTTAAACTAATGAAACATATCTATCAGTCAATCTCTCAATGAATCTATAATAACTGACCTCTTTCCATTTATAACTATATTCATTGCATATCGCATTATCAGCGCTTCATCAACTATGCAATAAAATGGAACTACCCCTTGAAAAGAGGTAGGAATGGAAGAGATGTGGAGATGCGCAGTTTTAAATCATCATCTAAATGGATTCTCGGACTGAGCATACTTCAGTGGGCGTGTTAAGAGTTCGTTTGCACTCTCGATTCGAGTGCTAATTGCCGGAAATAAAAATGAAAATCACATCCTGTACTCCAGCTCGGCGGAAACGAGGGCCACAACCGACCGACAGCTTTAGCTAATGATGGAATTTTCAATGCGTCTGGTTTTTATATATTTTTCTTCGGTTCTCGCTCACTTTCTGCCTCTGTCTCTCTCTCTCTTTCTCTTGCGCACTCATTCTCGCTGGTCTCGCATTTATTTTATTTTATTATTCATTTATTGTGCATATTTTCTGCTACGTTTGCTCTGCGCATTCCAGCTGCATAATGGAAATATAAAACATATATATATATATAGCATAAAGTTCCTCATGACTATTTGTTTTATTATTCGCTTGGTTTTTATTTTTGTTGTATTGTTTTATTTGTTTATATGTGTGTGTGTGTGCGACTTGGTCGGCTTGAAGCCAACAATGGCAAATCAGGCTGCAGCTTAATTTAATTTGACTGCGTTGAATGCCCCCAGAATGTTTTTTGCAATCGGGCTGCAGCCATGGGAACACAACATAGCAATAATTCGACTGTGTGTTGAATTCAGCATTGAATTATTGCCATCGTGCAGCGAAACAGATGCCCAAATGAGACGAGGAAAATTGGTAGCTACTCGAATTTATGGTATTTCATCTACACTGCAATTGTCTGCCTTAGTAAGATTTCATTTTATAACGTTTATTTATTCATTTAAAGATGAAAAGAGCTTAAAAAGTGCAGAAAATTCCACAGGAAATATTTTTAAGTATTTGTTGGAAATAAATTGCCATAGTAATGAACCCCTTTCGCAGTGTACACTTGTCATTCATGTGCCACGCGCATATTGTCATTGCGCATACGCCGCGTCGCCAAAGCCTTTCATTGTAAGTTGGGTAGGGTACTGCCGATGTTGTTGTTGTTTACTTATAGCCCTAATTGCATGAATATTTTTGCATGAGCGCCTATTGTTTATTATTGTTGATTTGCCGCATTTCAAAGGAATCGAAAATTCGACACCAATTTAAATATGGGAATCGTGTCGAATGTTTACACTTAATTTAGCTCTAAACTACATAAATCCATAACAATCAAGCTCGTTGGCACGTTAATTAAATGAAGACACTGCCCACTTATGCATAACATCATAATAATAATCGTAGCCAATATAAAGAGAGAAATAAATATTGATTATAATTGTGGAAATACCGTTGAGCTGCTGTGTCTGTGACGGACGGACGGACGGACAAGTCAAAGCTGTCAATTCTAGCAGTCCTCTTTTTGCAATTTCACATTATGAGGCAGCTGTTGACTGCCTTTGACTGGCACATGAAAACGCATTCAGCTCAAGTCGAGTGAAAATCCTAAAAGACAGCAAACCGCCAACTGCCCAGCCACTTGCCAGCTGCAGGTCCTTTTCTCAAGCTTGCAGTTCCTTCATCCTGTCCATCCACCCTGTCTTTTACACTATATATTGTATATACTTATATACAAAACTGTTTTTATACACTTCCTCCAGGGGTACAACAATTATATCAAGTAGCCTGTGCTTTGCTTAGAGATTAGAGAGGGAGAAAAATCATATTATCGCTTAAGATCTTAAATATTGCATTGCGTAGTTTAATTCTCTTATCAGTTTTGCAAATATTTTTAATAAATTCAAAAGGCCAGGGTATTACATTTATAAAAATTGTGCTGCATTTAATCAGTTTAACAGCTTCTAGCATAAAATTTAACAGCTGCTTAGAATAAAGTCTAACAGCTGCTTAGCATAAGACTTAACAGTTACTTAGTATAAAGTCTAACAGCGCCTTAGCATAAGACTTAACAACTGCTTAGAATAAAGTCTAACAGCTGCTACCATAGCACTTAACAGCTGCTTAGAACATAGATTTGAACATCTGAATCTAATTGATATGGCAACCTTTATTATTTAGACAGTGACAACATATTTAAATAATAAATATTTTTATTAAGCAGTGATCAGCCGCAAATAATAACATATAAAAAAGATTAATTACGCGATATAGTTCAGTTTAATTAACTCAGATATCGAGCTAACTTATACTATCATATGTATATAGTGTATTTAGTCTGCTGCATGGCATGGATAACAGTTCATTCCTTTTCACATTAAAAAGCAACCTGAGGCAACTTGACTTACATTTATATAAAACACAATACACACACACACAAAAGGCAAACTACAACAATACACACACAAATATATACGATAGACTTCCCATGGAGAGCAACAAATTGCTTCTGATTCGCTCAGGCAGCTTGCTATTTCGAGTATTTTTTGCCCACTTTTGTCTTCGCTTTTCTCAATGCAGCTGTGTGTCTTTTTTGGCAGTGTGTATGTGTGCATGTTTGTGCGAGTGTATGTCTGTGTGTGTGTGAGTGTGTTGGTTTGGGTTTGTGTGCAAGGCTGACATTCATTTAAATTAATGTCATTAAAGTGTTAAAAGCATCGCAAATGCTCGCACGTGCTGCAAATGTGTTTGCACCACATGAACGAATTTCCGCACCCAAAAAAAGAGGATTCACACATACACACACAAACACACATATGTACTTAGTTGTGCGTGAGATGATTTTTCACTTCAAGTTGGAGGCTACGTTAAATTTTCTCCATGAAATTTCTCGCGTTAATAGCCAATTTTTGGACTGTGACATTATTAGTCGAATAAATGAAATTTGCATTGAATTTTCATGGGGTATAGCAAAGATAAGGGTGTAAATGTTGATACCCTAGATAGAATTGAAAGTTTTTGTTATGTTTAAAAATTTATTTTTCATTAAGTTTAATTTTCATTCATTCATGCTCCAAATTATCAAGACAACACA